>JAJHSJ010000297.1:0-38892 GCA_021015155.1 Magnolia officinalis
TTTTTTGTTTACATTGTGCTTTGTAACATGCTTTATGACATGTTTTGTTAACATGCTTGAATTAGTTTGTTTATTATGCTTTACCCCACATGCTCTGAATAAGGATTGATTGCGTTTGGGACTATGATTATAGTCTAGATAAATCGGTACCAGACTTGAGTTCGTGGTTGAGATTCATTTCGCCACGTAGGATGTGTTTGACGAACCCGAGTCGTACTTCTGTTGGCGACAGTGGTTAGGCCACAGGAAGTGCTTATGCATTTCATGTCGTTCAGTTGATTGTGCGCTCGAGCTAGTCAGACTCATCAAGTAACCCGATATGTCTAATGTACGTTCACCATGTTTGGACGCTACTGCTTGAACCTAGGGTACCAAACTTACCAGTGAAATCCTGTTAACCATGGTACCTCGATCCGCTAAGACTCATGAGCCGGGCATGGTGGTATGGTTCACCGTGGTCGAGCTGTCAGCCTACGCTGGGGCCACGTGCCTCCCCGTAGTGACCAGTGAGCAACCTTGACTTGTGAGCCGAATACGGTCGTATGGGACACTGTATTCGAGCTGTCGGCCAACACTGATTGGTGACGAGCCCTTTGTAGTGACCTCGAGCATACTCTGAATTTGCGGTGAGGCGACGAGTTTTTCGCGGTGTATAGAGTATGAACTAGGCCTGTATCAATTTAGTAATGAACCGTTAAAAAGGTGATGGGGGAGTGGTGTAACGAATGCGTGTAACAGCCCTGACAGCCTTTGCTGCGCCCTAGAACCACATTATCGTATGAGATTATCTAGGTTTGATGACCCTAGAATGGATCATGTTTGGGAATGATACAAGGGAGGTACCTTAGTTTCCCAATCCTGCTGTTTGAAATAAACTAATAATAACTCGGTAATCATGCTCATCATCGCATTGCATGTGCCTGGAAGATGTGGAGTACTGAGGAATGAAAGCATGCCGCGAACGTAAGATGGTGTCGCATGAGGGAGTATGTGGTGAGGGCATGCATCATGACTGCATTCATACTTGCATTAATAAGAGTAGTTAGGAGTGTTTAATTTTACTGCTTTATCATTACTGCTTGACTGAATTGATAGCATGTTAACCTATGCTTTATTGTTCTACTGAGTTAGCTACTCACTCTCACGTTATGGGATGGTGTTGTACACACCAACCAGACTCTTTCTTAGGTGCAGATGAGGTGACGACTCAGGAGGCTGAGCCGGACTATGACGAGGACCAAGATGAGTTCTCGTATATGTAGTATGTTGGTGGCTTTGCCTAGACTGCCTGGATCGACGGGATTTACAGGGCTTACTTCTTTAGTTGTACTTTTGATATTTTGATCGTAAAACAGATACATGTATATGGTGACTCAGTTGGGTTCATACTCTGGAGATTGAGATGGTTTTTGTTTCTTTTACAGACATATATATGGTATATGTGTATGTTCATACTCTGAGTTTTTGTTCATACTCTGGTTTTGTTTCTTTTACATACATACATACATATATATATATATATATATTATATATATATATATATATATATATTATATATATATATAATATATATATATTATATATATATATATATCTATATATATATTATATATATATATATATATATATATACCGTTTCAGTCTTCCGCTTGCCTTTATACAATTGATCTGGAGTATGAATTACTGTTTTGTTATAATCTCACTCATGTTTATTGCACTAACACGGACAACATTTAATCATCATTATCTATGTTGCATAAGTGATGTTTTGGAACTCGAGAGTTGAGTTGCTACTCGACCCTTGAATTTCAGGGTGTTACAGACACAAACCTCCAGTCCTCCTGAAATGCATTAAAAAATAACAATTGGAGTAGATATTTACTATTACAACAACATTGAAGAAATGCACGAAATCATAAATTACAGAAAATAAAAGGATTGAAATTCGAAAATGCTCACCAGATCGAACATGTGGGATATATCACACTACTTGTACGTTTCGTATCGCACTGGTGGGATACAAGATATATCGTGGGATATATCGTCGATATTTAAAACACTACCTAAGCCTAATTCTAGATGTTGCGTGATTCAAATATTACGCTGAACGAAACCATCCAATTGGTGATTGTCAAATGGACTCTAAAATGAAAAATAAGGAATGAAGCAAATTCAAAGAATAAATTTCCATTAGTAAGAGGTTAAAACTTACAACTTCCCAAAGAATCTGAATTTGAGGCCCCGCCCTATCTAAAGATGGCCCAATGATTTGAGTTTGGATCAATACATGTATGTCATATGTAAATTGAAAGAATCAATGGATATACAAAGGTCTTTGGTGTGGCGGGTCAGGTCATTCGAGCGCAACCTATTTACAGTTCAGTGGGTTAGGTCAGGTTGGGATTGTGCTTGGTGAATTTTAAGTTTGGTCGGGCCGCATGGTCATGGTCATGAGTTAGGATTGGGCTAAAATTCTTGGCCCTTTTAGTAAATGGGTTGGGCATGGGCTGACGCTGAACAGGGCCAAACCCGACCCACTATCACTCCTCTAAGGAGGGTGGCAAATGGACCATGCTTGAGCAGTGGCCACCACCAAATCCAGGCATATTTAGGATTATTACAAGTTCACATAATAGATTGAGTTTAAGACCTAACTAGTAAATAGCCCACACCCTGACCTGAATTTTACCCATGGTTAAAAGATAAACCTATGCTAAAATAAATAAATAAATAAATAAAAAAAAAAACATAAAATTACTGATATGCATGTTTATGGACTCCCAACAAATCCAAACTCGGCCAAAATTTGCAATGCAAATAACTGCACAACACCATCCCTCCCAACAAGATAATTCTCCAAAAATAATTATGCTGCAACTGGCATGGGAGAAACAAAAATTACCACGAAGTACTGAATTTGAAACAAAGAAGATGAACTTATTACAGGTTCAAGGAATGGATTGAGTTTAAGGCCTAACTAGTAAATAGCCCACACCCTGACCAGAATTTTACCAATGGTTAAAAGATAAACCTATGCTCAAAAAACATAAAATTACTGATGTGCATGTTTCTAGACTCCCAACAAATCTAAACTCGACCAAAATTTGCAATACAAACAATTGCATTGCACCATCCCTCCCAACAGGATAATTCCCCAAAATATAATTATGTTGCAACTGGCATGGGAAAAACAAAAATTACCACGAAGTACTGAATTTGAAACAAAGAAGATGAACTTACCACTAAAATCAAAGGGAATGCAATATAATGCTTCAATCGACTAGTCACTACCTTAAACTCACCTGCACATAAGATAATTGTAGAAACATTGGGTCTGCAAAACATTCTTTTTGGCAAACAAATAGATTGAAGAGAGTGAAAAAAATTATTACCGTTGCCAAGGTCAGGTGACTTAGTACAAATGACAACTTTTCTGCATTCAAATTGACTGAAACTAGATGGTGCTGAAAGCTTGATGATCCCTGCAAGTTCCTGAAGTAGATGTAGTTTCCATTGTTAAGAAATAGATGTAACATTTTTTACAGAAAAAAAATTTGCAATGTCCATTAAAATATATGAATGTAGTAATAAACAATAAATTTCACGTGAGAGGCATTACTTGAATACATACAATGTTAAAACATCCACACATTTGCAGAATAATATGATTTTCAATGACTATGCTCCACTATATATTATTCAAAACTGCAAAGTGATTCAAGCCGAAAGGATTTAACCAAAGATGGCATAAAATAGTATTTGTGAAGCAACGAAAATAGAACCGGAACCCATTTATAGTGAATGTTGGAAAACCTCTAAAGAACAAATGGGAAAAAAATGTTTAGAAGTACCATCATAACATCAGCAATTTTTTGCCATGTTGTATGTAATTTCTTTAAACATCTCATCCAAGAAAAACACTATGGTCGTAAGCTTTCTACCAGTCAACAGAGCTTCAATCTCCTCATGTGCATGAATTGTTGCCTAGGTCCAACCTTCATAGGAGGCTTTAGAGCATCCCATGTATTCAATGTAAGGGTTTGGATTTCAGGATCAACATTCACCCCATGGGCTACACAATGAACATGCTCAGATAAGTATCCCCAATATCCCTACTACGAAGCATGGAAGATGCACACAAATACATTAATTCCTATGTCTTTATCAACCATTGCTTGTAATAATAAACAAACTAACAATAGAAATTGAAACAAAGAGACCTATGATGAAGAAAGAGCATGCAAATCTACACAAAATGTTCATGGTTTGCTTATAAACATTTCTAGCATGTCCAATCCTCTCTTATAACTCAAAGGAGCCACTCTATCCAATGAATCGATTCCCATATACGTCAAGATAATCTTGAATAATTTGATTGAACGACTTAACAGATCATTGTTTATCTTAAATAAAGAAGTTGGGATAGGATCCTGTCAAAATTTTAGCATATATTTCGCATTAGTTATGCACCGATCCGAGATTCCGAGTACATGTAAATGTGTATGAAATTTCTCCTGATCCGAGGGTGTAATTTGGTCTGATTCTGACAGTCTGGTTGCTTAATACTGATCCCGAGCGAGTGGTGCCAGATTACTATTCAAGATATTTTATTTTGAATTAATTTCACATTTCTCACACTCTTCACTCCGAGCTCAAGCGAATAGCGCTGGGACACTATCTGGATTTGATTTTCGAGATGGTTGTCAAGCCCAGCGAGGCGGTCCTAGTTCCTTAACTTCGTGTTAATCGGACTTCCGACGTGCGGTCCAAATCCGATACGGAGTTTTGAGATGCTCCCGTGACAGCCGGGTAATGAGATTGATCCTAGGTTTTAGGGTAACCTAGCGTCAATGATTCTACAACTTTTTGGTCTTGCAGATCGTATTTAAAGTGATTGGTGCTAATTTCACAGGCACTCTAGTTTAACACTAGCTAATTCTCGCCTAATTTCTAAAGGATTTAGTCCTGTAAGATTTCTGTCTAAGGTGGTACTTAGTCCTTTGTAGTTTGTATATAAAGTGATCCAAGTTATACTACTTAGCTAGTTTAAGATAGTGTCTATGGTGAAAGTACTTAGAAAATTTAAGGAACAATGCTGTGAAGGGTGGGATTTGTGAAGGAAATGGGTTAAGGAGCGATTTTAGACTGTGGGATTCAGTTCTGACAAGTTAATAAGGGGTTAGGATCGACCCATCGCCTAAGGACGTTTAATCCCAGGTTGGCAAAAATCCGGGATGTTACAGTTATGAAATAGCTAACCTACTTCATTCTATAGGTTACCAAACTGCCGAATACGGAAGCTTAGCAAACCTATCTGTTTCGTTACGATTCTAGGATGAAAGGTACGGACTTTAGGTGTATAGGTTATGGTTTTCAACGCTTTCAATGTCAGATAATGATAGATTCATGATCTGCATACAATTGCACATGTACAAAGTGCTGTCTGTTTTCCGTTTCGATTAGATACGAAGAATATAGAATTTTGTGTATTATAGGTATTTGTAGAAAGTACCGTATACGTATAAATTTTAAAAATGTGTTTGCCATGATTATTTGCTGTATGAACATATTATATATGTGTAAAATACTTGCTTGGCGAAAGGGCTCGCCCTAATACATGTTTTGCTAATATACACTATGTATGTTGAAATAGTGTATTCTAAGTGTTTGTGAAAATGCTTGTGAGAGTAAGTGCTTGGATGATGGTGCCTTAGGTAGGTGTTGAGATGGGATTCTCAACTACCTTAGAAACGTAAATGATTTCCTCTATGATTGGGTGTTTAATTTAATCGCTTACTATGAAATATATGTGTTTGTATGTTTTGTTTACATTGTGCTTTGTAACATGCTTTATGACATGTTTGTTAACATACGTGAATTACTTTGTTTATTATGCTTTACTCCACATGCTCTGAATAAGGATTGATTGCGTTTGGGACTATGATTATAGTCCAGACAAATCGGTAACAGACTTGAGTTCGTGGTTGAGATTCATTTCGCCACGTAGGATGTGTTTGACGAACCCGAGTCGTACTTCCGTTGGCGACAGTGGTTAGGCCACGCGAAGTGCTTATGCACTTCATGTCGTTCAGTTGATTATACACTCAAGCTAGTCAGGCTCGTCAAGTAACCCGATATGTCTAATGTATGTTCAACATGTTTGGACGCTACTGCTTGAACCTAGGGTACCAAACTTACCAGTGAAATCCCGTTAACCATGGTACCTCGATTGCTAAGACTCATGAGCCAGGCATGGTGGTATGGGACGCCGTGGTCGAGTTATCGGCCTATGATGGGTGACCAGTGAGCAACCTTGACTTGTGAGCCGAATACGGTCGTATGGGACACTGTATTCGAGCTATCGGCCTACACTGATTGGTGACGAGCCCTTTGTAGTGACCTCGAGCATACTCTGAATTTGCGGTGAGGCGACGAGTTTTTCGCGGTGTATAGAGTATGAACTAGGCCTGTATCAATTTAGTAATGAACCGTTAAAAAGGTGATGGGGGAGTGGTGTAACGAATGCGTGTAACAGCCCTGACAGCCTTTGCTGCGCCCTAGAACCACATTATCGTATGAGATTATCTAGGTTTGATGACCCTAGAATGGATCATGTTTGGGAATGATACAAGGGAGGTACCTTAGTTTCCCAATCCTGCTGTTTGAAATAAACTAATAATAACTCGGTAATCATGCTCATCATCGCATTGCATGTGCCTGGAAGATGTGGAGTATTGAGGAATGAAAGCATGCCGCGAACGTAAGATGGTGTCGCATGAGGGAGTATGTGGTGAGGGCATGCATCATGACTGCATTCATACTTGCATTAATAAGAGTAGTTAGGAGTGTTTAATTTTACTGCTTTATCATTACTGCTTGACTGAATTGATAGCATGTTAACCTATGCTTTATTGTTCTACTGAGTTAGCTACTCACTCTCACGTTATGGGATGGTGTTGTACACACCAACCAGACTCTTTCTTAGGTGCAGATGAGGTGACGACTCAGGAGGCTGAGCCGGACTATGACGAGGACCAAGATGAGTTCTCGTATATGTAGTATGTTGGTGGCTTTGCCTAGACTGCCTGGATCGACGGGATTTACAGGGCTTACTTCTTTAGTTGTACTTTTGATATTTTGATCGTAAAACAGATACATGTATATGGTGACTCAGTTGGGTTCATACTCTGGAGATTGAGATGGTTTTGTTTCTTTACAGACATATATATGGTATATGTGTATGTTCATACTCTGGTTTTGTTTCTTTTACATACATACATACATATATATATATATATATATATTATACAGTTTTCATCTTCGCTTGCCTTTATACAATTGATCTGGAGTATGAATTACTGTTTTGTTATAATCTCACTCATGTTTATTGCACTAACACGGACAACATTTAATCATCATTATCTATGTTGCATAAGTGATGTTTTGGAACTCGAGAGTTGAGTTGCTACTCGACCCTTGAATTTCAGGGTGTTACAGACACAAACCTCCAGTCCTCCTGAAATGCATTAAAAATAACAATTGGAGTAGATATTACTATTACAACAACATTGAAGAAATGCACGAAATCATAAATTACAGAAAATAAAAGGATTGAAATTCGAAAATGCTCACCAGATCGAACATGTGGGATATATCACACTACTTGTACGTTTCGTATCGCACTGGTGGGATACAAGATATATCGTGGGATATATCGTCGATATTTAAAACACTACCTAAGCCTAATTCTAGATGTTGCGTGATTCAAATATTACGCTGAACGAAACCATCCAATTGGTGATTGTCAAATGGACTCTAAAATGAAAAATAAGGAATGAAGCAAATTCAAAGAATAAATTTCCATTAGTAAGAGGTTAAAACTTACAACTTCCCAAAGAATCTGAATTTGAGGCCCCGCCCTATCTAAAGATGGCCCAATGATTTGAGTTTGGATCAATACATGTATGTCATATGTAAAGTGAAAGAATCAATGGATATACAAAGGTCTTTGGTGTGGCGGTCAGGTCATTCGAGCGCAACCTATTTACAGTTCAGTGGGTTAGGTCAGGTTGGGATTGTGCTTGGTGAATTTTAAGTTGGTCGGGCCGCATGGTCATGGTCATGAGTTAGGATTGGGCTAAAATTCTTGGCCCTTTTAGTAAATGGGTTGGGCATGGGCTGACGCTGAACAGGGCCAAACCCGACCCACTATCACTCCTCTAAGGAGGGTGGCAAATGGACCATGCTTGAGCAGTGGCCACCACCAAATCCAGGCATATTTAGGATTATTACAAGTTCACATAATAGATTGAGTTTAAGACCTAACTAGTAAATAGCCCACACCCTGACCTGAATTTTACCCATGGTTAAAAGATAAACCTATGCTAAATAAATAAATAAATAAATAAATAAAAAAACATAAAATTACTGATATGCATGTTTATGGACTCCCAACAAATCCAAACTCGGCCAAAATTTGCAATGCAAATAACTGCACAACACCATCCCTCCCAACAAGATAATTCTCCAAAATATAATTATGCTGCAACTGGCATGGGAGAAACAAAAATTACCATGAAGTACTGAATTTGAAACAAAGAAGATGAACTTATTACAGGTTCAAGGAATGGATTGAGTTTAGGCCTAACTAGTAAATAGCCCACACCCTGACCAGAATTTTACCAATGGTTAAAAGATAAACCTATGCTCAAAAAACATAAAATTACTGATGTGCATGTTTTCTAGACTCCCAACAAATCTAAACTCGACCAAATTTTCAATACAAACAATTGCATTTCACCATCCCTCCCAACAGGATAATTCCCCAAAATATAATTATGTTGCAACTGGCATGGGAAAAACAAAAATTACCACGAAGTACTGAATTGAAACAAAGAAGATGAACTTACCACTAAAATCAAAGGGAATGCAATATAATGCTTCAATCGACTATCACTACCTTAAACTCACCTGCACATAAGATAATTGTAGAAACATTGGGTCTGCAAAACATTCTTTTTTGGCAAACAATAGATTGAAGAGAGTGAAAAAAATTATTACCGTTGCCAAGGTCAGGTGACTTAGTACAAATGACAACTTTTCTGCATTCAAATTGACTGAAACTAGATGGTGCTGAAAGCTTGATGATCCCTGCAAGTTCCTGAAGTAGATGTAGTTTCCATTGTTAAGAAATAGATGTAACATTTTTTACAGAAAAAAAATTTGCAATGTCCATTAAAATATATGAATGTAGTAATAAACAATAAATTTCACGTGAGAGGCATTACTTGAATACATACAATGTTAAAACATCCACACATTTGCAGAATAATATGATTTTCAATGACTATGCTCCACTATATATTATTCAAAACTGCAAAGTGATTCAAGCCGAAAGGATTTAACCAAAGATGGCATAAAATAGTATTTGTGAAGCAACCGAAAATAGAACCGGAACCCATTTATAGTGAATGTTGGAAAACCTCTAAAGAACAAATGGGAAAAAAATGTTTAGAAGTACCATCATAACATCAGCAATAGTTGTTGCCATGTTGTATGTAATTTCTTTAAACATCTCATCCAAGAAAAACACTATGGTCGTAAGCTTTCTACCAGTCAACAGAGCTTCAATCTCCTCATGTGCATGAATTGTTGCCTAGGTCCAACCTTCATAGGAGGCTTTAGAGCATCCCATGTATTCAATGTAAGGTTTGGATTTCAGGATCAACATTCACCCCATGGGCTACACATGAACATGCTCAGATAAGTATCCCCAATATCCCTACTACGAAGCATGGAAGATGCACACAAATACATTAATTCCTATGTCTTTATCAACCATTGCTTGTAATAATAAACAAACTAACAATAGAAATTGAAACAAAGAGACCTATGATGAAGAAAGAGCATGCAAATCTACACAAATGTTCATGGTTTGGTTATAACATTTCTAGCATGTCCAACCTCTCTTATAACTCAAAGGAGCCACTCTATCCAATGAATCGATTCCCATACGTCAAGATAATCTTGAATAATTTGATTGAACGACTTAACAGATCATTGTTTATCTTAAATAAAGAAGTTGGGATAGGATCCTGTCAAAATTTTAGCATATATTTCGCATTAGCTATGCACCGACCGAGATTCCGAGTATAGTTTGGACTATACCGAGTGTTTGGACTATATACATAGTCTCAAACCCAAACATGGATTACGTTTTTGACTCGATCGGATTCCCAGATCGCACGTGGCGGACCACTTTCAGTTCAACGGTCAGTGGGCCACGATCAGAAATTCTGAGTACATGTAAATGTTCCTAAAATTTTTCTTAATCCGAGGGTGTAATTTGGTCTGATTCTGATGGTCAGGTTGCTTAATACTGACGCGCAACCGAAAGATGCCAGATCACTATTCCAGATATTTTTATTTGAGTGGGAATAGTGTTTTTTCACACTCCCTCGCTCCGGATCGAAATAAATGGCCGTGGGACATCGGAATCGCCTGATTTTTGAGATGATTGTCAAGCCCAGTGGGGCGGTCCTGGTTCCTTAGCTTCGTGTTAATCGGACTCCCGATGTGCGATCTAGACCCAATATGAAGTTTCGTTTCATTCTCGAGGAGTAGCCGGGTAATGAGTTTGGCTCTAGACTTTAGGGTAACCTAGAGTCACAAATTCTGCAAGTTTTGGGTCTTGCAGATCGTATTTAAGCGATCCCAACGGATTTCATGACTAACTGAGTTTTAGTACTTAGTTAACTTTGTTAAATTTCTAAAGGATTTAATCCTATGTGATTTCTGGTCGAGGTGGTACTCGGGCCCAATGTACGAAAATTTTCAGGTCGTTACATCGGCAGTGGTTAGGCCACATGGAGTACTTATGCACTTCATGTCGATCGATCGATGTGCGCTCGTGCTATTCGAGCCGTCAAGAAACCCGATGTGCCGATGTATGTTCATCATGTATGAACGCTACTGCTTGAACCTAAGGTACCAAACTCACCAGTGAAATCCCATTTAACCTTGATACCTCGATCCACTAAGACTCATGAGTCGGACATGGTGGTATGGGACTCCGTGGTCGAGCTGTCGGCCTACGCTGGGGGGACGAGCCTCCCCGTAGTGACCAGTGAGTAACCCAGACTCGTGAGCCGAATACGGTGGTATGACACACCGTATTCGAGCTGTCGGCCTACACTGATTGGTGACGAGCCCTTTGTAGTGACCTCGAACATACTCTGATTCTACGTGGAGGCGACAACCCTTCCGTAGCATCTAGAGTATAAACTAGGCCTGTACTGATTTGGCGATGAGTCCTATGCAGGCGAACTAGAACCATATCCGTATGATATTTACTAGGACTGATGACCCTAGAATGGATCCTTGTTTGGGAATGATATAAGGGAGGTACCATAGTTTCCCAATCCTGCTGTATGAAAAGAACTAATAAGAACTCGTAATCATATGCATGCACTGCATTACACGTGCGTTCAGGCGTAGTCAGGTCCAAAACTGAGGCAGTGTTGTTTTCATGCGCTATCGTGAGATGAAGTCACTGAGGGAGCGTTGGTGAGGGCATGCATCATACATTCATATCATTCCTGTATTAACAAGAGTACTTAGGGATGTGTGATTTACTGCTTTATCATTACTGCTTGATTGAATTGATAACATGTTAACCTTTGCTTTATTGTTCCACTTAGTTGATCACTCACTCCCACGTTACGGGACGGTGTTTTAAACACCAACCAGACTTTGTCTTGATTTCAGATGATGACGTGACTCTTGAGGCGGAGCCTGACTACTACGATGACTAGGACGAATACTCGTATATACAGTTCTCCAATGGCTTCGCTTAGGCTATCTGGATTGACGGGCTACAGTGATTATCAGTATAGTTGTATCATTTTGACATTTTGTTTTTGAGACTATGACATGTACATTGACTCAGTGTGGTATTCATACTCTAGAGATCGATCGTGATCTTTTGACTTATATACGTGTTTTTATGTCTTTCAGTCTTCCGCTTTCATTTTACAACTTGATCTGGATTATGAATTACTGATTTGGTATAATCCCACTGATGATTAATGCACTAACACAGACAACATTGAATCATTAGCATATATGTTGCATAAGTGATGTTTTGGAACTCGGGAGTTGAGTTGCTACTCGACCCCCGATTTTCAGGGCGTTACAAGTTAGTATCCGAACATGATTTGGATTAAACCGGACCTGGGATCTAGTCACACGATGTTGCTAAAGCAAATTCAACTTAGGTGGGTGTGAGAAACTCTAGAAACAGTTACAGAAGTCCCAGTTTCGCGAATTGGCGAAGTTCACCGAAAACGATCGCTGAGATCGAGTCCATACACCTCCGTGATCGCAAGAGGTGACCCCGGATCACTTCTAGACCGTCAATCGATAGGTCTAGATCACAAATGACCCCATCCTAGCCTTTAGAAATCTCTAAATGCGAAGTTACATCAGATACTATCCGAAATGGCCCGAATAGGCTCAAAACGGAGTGGGGCCCAAATCGGGCACATCCAGGGGACCCACGGTGGGACCCACTTGCATTTAGGGCTAGGGGGCAGGAGGACCTCGTCCAAAGGGCGAGCCCTCGCCAAACACTCCACATGTCGGTGAGGCCTCACCGACTTACGGGCCAGGTTGGGCGGGCCGATGATTGTGGGGTGTTGTATGGCCCACCTGTCCACGGGGTTTCGGTTAAAACCCTTACAAACCCTCCGTCCCTTCACAAATCACCCTCCCAAGCTTTCCTTTCTCTCCCAAACTTCTGATTTTGCACAAAAATCGCCCCTCTAACCTCCTTCTTTTCCAATTGCTGTTATATACCCATATCCATTGCTACCTATGTCTCCCTCCTCTCCGATTTGAGGTCTTGAATCCCCCATTTGAGGCTCAAATTCGTATACACCCACTACCCACCCTCTTTCTTCATTTTCCCTCTTCATTCCCTTCCATTTGAGCCGTTACACGCCCCTTGGAGGCTCAAATCCGTGGAGACCTAACAACTCCATCCCTTTCTTCCCTTTTCTTCGCTTTCTCCATGGCTCTCTTCAAAGTTATTGCGGCCATTTTCTCATTTTCCACCATTCTTTCCCTCATGGGAAAGAGAAAGGGCATCGAGGATAAAGTCGGGCCTAGCCGCCCTACTCGTTTGAGAAGACCGCGAGGCGCCACAGCAAGCACGAGCGTTGAACGCGAGGTGCGTACTAAATGAGACCTCGATCCCCAGGCTCCTCTCTCAAGAACTCAACTGGCAGAGTTGTCCCATGGACGATATGTGGGTCATAGGGTCCTTTTTGAAGCTCAGGTGGATGGTCAGCTCTTTGGCGAGTATCTGCTATTGGAGCGCCTAGTTGAAGTCGGTTGGGGCCCTGTGTTTGAGTGAAAATATCGCGCGAATGAGGGTACTGTCCGAGCTTTTTATGCCCATATTCGAGAGCCTACGCTGGATCCCTTGCAGTTCAAGATTCCATTCGGAAGAGATCGGGAGCCCACAATCGACACTAGCCTGATAGCTCGACTCCTGGGCATACCGCTTGGTCAAGTCCACGCGAGCAAGAAGAATCTGAAGAATGCACGAGAAAGGGATCGCCGTACGCGTTCTCTTTATGGTCGACTGGTTCAGTGGCAGTCAAATAACAGTCTTCTAGTGACCAGCATGACTGACGACTTCCATCTACTCTATCATATTTTCACGTTCAACGTCTATCCCAGGTGGAGCAACCGTAGCGAGTGCACGCGCCTGATGGTAGATTTCTTGTATCAGGCAGGGCAGGGTGAGAAGTTGTGCATGCCCATGTATGTTTTGGGACAGATTGTTCTGACCGCACGCTCAAATAGAAGGACTGATTCGCTCCCCTTCGGCCAACTTATATGCAAGATTGCACTCAAGGTCGACTACGGTCTTGGCGCAAAACTCCCAGTGCTTTAACATTTCATTAATGAAACCACTCTCAATCAGATGGAAATTGGGGCATGGCAGCGACAAGCTCGACTTGATGAGAGTGAGGATGAGACGCCTAGTGAGGAGTATGAAAGCGAGGAGGAAAGTAAGGAAGAGATAGAAGAGGAAGAGAGCGAGGAAGAAGAGGAGGCCCAGGATACGGAGTAGAGCTCCCCTCTTACGCCACCGGAGTAGGACACTGATCGGGCTGCTAGAGATGCTCGTATAGCTCGACTTGAGGAGGATCATGCTGCCCTACAACAGGGTCAGGCGGTCCTACGACATGATATTATGGATCTTCGAGGCCTCGTAAAGTATAAGTTCAAGAAGGTGACTCGCACGTTGAAATCTATCCTGTGCTGCTTGCAGGATAAGGGTGCCCCTCCTCTGTCCCCAGACTCAGATGCCTAGTCATCCATGGCGTTGTCTTGCAGCTTGTTTTAGTCACTGCTTTGGGTTATGTTTGCGTTTGTATTGTTGGGCTTAGTAGTGTAGTGTAGTAGTTAGTAGAATATTTTTAGTGTTTGAAGTCTTGGTTGTATTAGCTCACGTGCATCTTCTGTCATGACTCATGGAACTCTGTATTCCATGTATTATGACAAATTTTGGTGAATGAAATGCATGGATTTGCTTTAATTTGTGTATGGGTGCTTCGTAATAAATTTGTGTGTATGCTGAATCTAACCTAGGTTACACTCTATGTCATATATGGTATGCCACGAAAGGTCACGCGGAGCACGGCACGCCTCGCACTTACTGATACGATGGATTAGGCACCTTCCCAGAAGGATGGTCATACGGACCCCAGATTGGGCCCTGTTCGTGAGACTATTCCTGAGTCTCAGCCTTCTCTTGGTCCTGCAGTTGGACGGCCACCATACACACCACCGTGTTCGTGAGCGGAACTGTGCGTCATCTTCGACACAGCATGTTCCTGAGCCTGCCTCACCCGCTGATAGGTTGGAGCAGCTGATGATGATGATGCAGCAGCAGCAGCAGCAACTCTTGGCTACTATTGCAGGGCCCCTATCTCAGGGTGGAAGTGCTGCTCCACCTTCACCATCTGTACGTCCTACTGAGACAGTAGGGCCTTCTGATCAGGATGAGTGTGTGCCTCCCCTTGCTCCTGCTACATACCCTACGGGGAATTTGGGTACGAGTGGTCTACTCGAACGATTCTAGTGCTTGAGGCCTCCTACCTTTACGAGTTCTTACAGACCCGAGGAGGCCAAATGTTGGCTCGATCGCATCTCCAAGATGCTAAGGATGTTACATTGTACCGAGCAGGAGCAGGTTGAGTTGGCGACATTTCTGTTTGAAAAGGAGGCTAGCTTGTGGTGGGATAGTGTTTTACGGACAGTTGCAGTTGACTATATATGGACATGGGCAGCTTTTGAGTTCCTTTTTCATGACAAATACTATCCCCAGACATACTGGCACGAGAATGAGAATGAGTTTTTGTGCCTCAGACAGGGAGGCATGATAGTGATAGAGTATGAGCATCGGTTCACGAAGTTGGGCCGATATGTTCCTACGATCCTTACCAACACACAGATGTGGATGCGGAGCTTTTCTGAGGGCCTGCGCCCTGATAGTCACTCGAAGATGTGTTGTTCTAGCATACCCTCCTATGCTGAACTAGTGCACATGTCTATGCGGGCATAGCATGACGGGGATCGGTTGGCACGTACTCGTGGGCCTATGGTCCCTAGGCCTCGGCCAGATATGCCGAGTAGGCCATTACTCGGCAAGAGGCCTCGCACTGACTCTCCTCCCAAGATTTCAGTGTCACCAATTCCGATGCGGCGACTGGGTGTGACATGCACTTATTATGGGAGTCCAGGCCACCCAGCGGAGAGATATTTCACACGTATGAGAGACAGTGGATTCTCACCACCGCAGAAGATCGACCGCGCTCTCCCTCAGACTATATGGCTTTGCCCCTGCGTACTATTCCTTCACATCCATCATTCCGACCCCCTGCACCTCGATTTAAGCCGCCTCAGTGACCTATGGTGCCTCAGCCCAATCGACCTCAGCAGGCACGCATTCACGCGCTTACAGCAGAAGATCCAGAGACAGCACACCGTCAGCACTTATGGCCTTCGAGGTCACTGCACATGTTGAAGGTACTCTTGTCTTCTTATTGGTGGACACTGGGTCCACTACCTCCATCATTTCATGTATAGCAGTTAAGCATCTAGCTTTACTTACTACTCCCACGAAGAGATTGAAACTCACTACTGCTACTGGGACTTTTTTGGATGTCACACGGACGTGTGAGGGTTGCTCAGTAGATTTGGGTAGCAGGACAGGATTCGTTGACCTCATTGTTGCCCCACTATGACACTATGACATTATCCTCTGTATGGACTGGCTCATCGAGATGAAGGCAGAGATTGATTGCGATAATCGGGTCGTGACAGCCAACGGACCTGACGGCACGGTCTTTACTTTTCCAGTGCAGGTTAGTTGGCTATGTCGTGTTGGATGTTACGACGCTTTACTAGAGCATGTTGATGGGTCGACGTTAGGAAACATGCCAGTAGTTCGAGAATTTGAGGATGTGTTCAGGAAGATCCTTGGATTACCTCCTCGGCGCAAGATTGATTTTACTATTGATCTTGTACCTGGTGCGACCCCCGTTTCATTACCTATGTATCGGATGCCTCCATGTGAGATGGAGGAACTGAGAAACAGATTGATGAGCTAGTAGAGAAGGGCTTCATACGACCTAGTGTGTCTCCTTTGGGAGCACCTGTGTTGTTTGTCAAGAAGAAAGATGGGTCGCTACGATTATATATTGATTACAGTATGTTGAACCAATTGACCGTGAAGAACAAGTATCCTTTGCCCAGGATAGACGATCTATTCGATTAGTTGAAAGGGGCGCGCTACTTCTCGAAGATTGATATACAGTCAGGGTATCATCAGTTGCGCGTCAGGGATGAGGACGTGCAAAAGACGGCCTTCAGGATCAGTTTTGGGCATTACGAGTTCCTCGTGATGTCGTTCGGTCTTATGAACGGACCAGCCATGTTCATGGACTTGATGAACCGGGTATTTCAGTCATTTCTATACCGATTTGTCATCGTCTTTATCGATGACATCCTGATATACTCTGCGAGTCGGGAAGAGCACGAGGAACACCTACAAGCAGTCTTAGGCACTCTAAGGAAGAACCAGTTGTTCGCATATACAAGAAGTTCGACTTCTGAAAGAGGAAGTCAGTCCCGGGACATGTGGTGTCCAAGGAAGGGATAGCGGTGGACCTTGCTAAGGTAGCCCCAGTTCATTACTGGAAGCAGCCTGGTTCGGTTACTGAGGTGAGAGTTTTCTTTTTCTAGGACTCGCGGTTACTATCAAGGATTCATTTCGGGATTTCTTCGAAGATAAGCTAGGCCATTATCGTCAGTTAACACGGAAGGATCTGAATTTGCTTGGAATTAGAAGGGGAACCAGTTTTTTCCAGGAGCTGAAGGACAGACTGCGCCGCCCCTTGCTAGTATTGCCAGAGCAAGGGGTCAAGTAATAACGATTTTACACTGACGCGTCTCGAGTTGGTTTGGGATGTGTCCTTATGCAGAAGGACAATGTTATTGCATATGCCCCTGACAATTAAGGAATTGAAAAGGCCAAGCTATATGTCCTAGAGGGGGGGGGGGGTGAATAGGACTATGCCAAATTAAAATAAAATCAGTGGAAATAAAATAAACCAATAGCCTTACAACATGAATCAATTCACAAAGCTAAATTTAAATCACCTTGATAAATAGATATCGAGAGATTGATGCAAATTCAGTTCTAAGGACAACCTTACACCATAATCAACAAGGGCTTATGGTAGGACAACCTTATTTCTAGAACCTCTTTTGGATCAAGGACTCAATATTAATATAAGTAAATGAAATAGCAAGGAATTGAATTTAAATGCAGAAGTAAGATCTAAATTATTACAACAATCCCCACACTTGCTTGAAATGTAAATAGTTACAACATTCACATCCACTTGTACATTCCACACAATCGAATGATAAAAGATATGAAAATTAAGCAAGCATTCAAACCACAAGTCAAAGAGTTATAGTGGTTCGCTTGTGTGTACACCAACTGTTTTCCAACAGCCACACAAAAAGCTACTCCACTCCTAATATCCTCACACAGGGGATATTAGCGTTCACTAACAAATAGGTTTTCACAGGTTCACCAAAAACCTTTACAATTGTGTCTTTTTCACTTGGGCTTACACAATCCAAAAACCCCTCTTTTCTGAGTTTTCTGGTTTTCCTCAGACAACCAATACAATGAGATTTTTCTGGCTTAACCTCAAACAAAACCAAAAGTAAATGAATTTTACAGAATTGTAAAATACCTGGATTTCTCCTTTTTCGTAGCAGCCCGGTAGAACCAATCGGAGTAGATGATTTGAATGTCAAAGTTCAATTTCCAATACTCACATTCATAAGGTTCTAATTCTAATTGATTTTAGATTTAACTCGTTGGGCGTAGCTAAATTTGATTTTGATTCCAAGAAGAAGGAATAAGATAATTCCTCTTTTCAAATAAGATTGGAATATAGAAACAAAATCAAATTAAATAAGCTAGCAAAAAGGAATATTAAATAAGCACAATCTAGCTTAAAATAAACACAAACTTATCTCAGAGTGATCACTTGAAAATTTCTTGAATTGAATAGCGTTGAAGTTATGAAAACTCTGAATTTCGTGTTCAATTTATAGAAGCAGAAATCGCTCCTACGACTGGTCTTAGAAACCTACGACTGGTCGTAGCTCTAACAGATTTTTGAAAAAAAAGCGCGATCTTTAAAGCCGTTCTACGACTGGTCGTGAGTACCCTACGACTGGTCGTGGGTCACCTACGACTGGTCGTAGATTCCTACGACTGGTCGTAGGACCAGTGATTTCGTTGCTGGACTTTAAGTCGTAGCTCCACGACTGGTCGTGGACGAGTCGAAGCCACACCTACGACCGGTCGAAGGACCTCCAGGACTGGTCGTGGGCGTACCAAAAATTCCGAAAAATCTTCAACTACTTAGGACTGGTCGTGGAATTTCTTGGACTAGTCGAACCAATGCTAGGACTGGTCGAACAAGAGCTAGGACTGGTCGTAGAATAGACCAACCTTGTGTAAAATAAATATTTGATTAATGTATCCAAAGTGACCTACTTAAAGGGTCAACCTAAGGTCATTCAAACCTGAACCATGTCGTATGGACATTGAACTTCAACCATTCAACGAATGTAGATAATTTGAATATATCAGGCTTGAGATCTTGAACCATATCATGCTTGAGATCTTGAACCATATCATGCTTGAGATCTTGAACATCAGACTTAACATTACTTCATGCGTTGTTTCTTAGATTTGAACTTCAACATTGTAGCTTCTTGAGGCTTCAACATGTAGTTCTTGAGGCTTCAACATGTAGCTTCTTGAGGCTTCAACATGTGCTTCTTGAGGCTTCAACATGTAGCTTTTTGAGGCTTCAACATGTAGCTTTTTGAGGTGTCTTGAATTCCAATAAATGATCATACAAGTACAGAACACCGATAGATGTTTTGGCACACAAAATTTGACAACCAAAGGAGCATGAGATCATAACACTTACAATCTCCCCCTTTGTCAAAATTTGTGACAAAACACCCAAATAATAATACTTCAATTTGAAACGAAGTACTCACTACATATTCACAACAAGTTCAACAATAGAGAAGCATGCACAGATATATATGATAAGAAATAACTAGCATCATTCTCATAACTACCCCTGAGAAGCTTAACTCCCCCTGAGTAATAGGTACCCCTGAGAAGCTTAACTCCCCCTGAGTAATAGATAATAGGAGCACATCTCTCAAAACTTCTCCCCCTTTTTGTCACAAAGAGACAAAGGAAGAAGGGCAGCAATAATAATGAATATAGCAGTTAATATATAGATTCAAGAGAGCTTTAGTGCATAATTCAAAAAGTCAGTGAGTATGTAAAGTTAAAAACAAATATTACAGACTTAGAAAAACATTCAGTCAGAACCAGAGGATGGAGCAGGATTAGAAGGATCAATTTTGTGTAAACCCTTAGCAATCCGCCTCATATATTTGCGAAGATAAGAGAATTGCGTGTCTTGTGAAACACGAATTTGAGCCACTTGCTCTTGAAGGGAATTCAATCTCTCATCAAAATCAGAGGGCTGAAAATCAGGATCATCAGCCGAGTCTGACTCAAGTTCTTCAAATAAATCATCCATATTCACGTCTTCAGTAGGATCACCAGCTTGTCCTGCATCTCCTGCTTCAGCACCACCGCCACCAGCATCCACTTGGCCATCAGCCAATTCTAAAGTCATCTTGTTAAGATTTGAATTATTAAAAGGGAGATGATGGATGGGTTTTTCTCTAGTAGGCATAGCAACGAGCATATGATTTGCCAGCATAGTCAACAAATAACCAAAGGGTATATCACTATGTCCAGGATGTTGACGAGACAGAATAATGGAATGACAAATTAAGGAAGGTAAACAAATTTTTGCACCAGAGATGACAGAATGCAAAACACGAACCATAAAAGCAGTGAGTTCGGTTTTATTGCCAGCACGAGGATAAAGATTAGAGATGAAAATCCTATGTAGTACTCTGTGTCTGGGTAACAAAAATCTTGAGGGAAGTGCATGACCTTTATGAGTCCAATGAACATCCAAATTACATAAATCTCTAGTAAGCATTCTACGTTCAGATTCAGAGAGACTGTCATGTAAAATACCAATTGGAATGCTCTCATCATTGACAGGTATTTCCATAATATCAGCAATCAAATGTCGATCCACTACAAACAATCCTTCTTGAGTATCAACTTTAAAAATTAAATTCTCAAGAGAAAAATCACAGATACATGCAAACATGGATTGGGCAATGGACTGGTATGCAGGTCCACCCCAATGCAAGATGTTATCCCATCCCACAGATTCCAACAGAGGAGGGATACCATATGAAGCAATGTGATTAACATTCACAGGACGCTCAACAATAATATTTCGCATACGCAAATCCCTAACATTTGGAGGATCATTTTCCGGAGACCGAAGATGACGTTGTACAATAGAAGTTGATCTAGAAGAAGAGGGACCTCTAGTAGTTTTCTTTTTACCTCTAGCATCCATTTTTAATGGAGGATTTCAATGAAACAACAAGATGCAAGATAGAAGAGATGAGGTTTTAATAGATCAGATTTTTCAAGATAAAACCCCAATCTTGCATTGAACGACCCAATAGATTCAACAAGAAAGTGATTTGAAACACTAATATCAAGAATCTATAATAAAAATGCAAAGGAACCACTAACCTTGAAGAACTAGGAAGGTGGGTTCGACCGGTCGTAGCTAGAGCCGTTGGTGGAAAAAAGAAATGAGGAAGAAGAGTCAAAATCCCCATATTAAAGTGAAATCCCGAGTTGCACGACCGGTCGTGTACGTGTTCGACCGGTCATAGCACGACCGGTCGTGTACACTCACGACTGGTCGAGTACGACTCAAAATTTGCAAAATTTTCAAATAATTTTTAAATTTAAACAAATAACTCATCAAACTTATGTACATTATGATACACCAAATCATGCAAATTCAATTTGAATTGCACATACCGAGATCAAACTTTAATTTATTAAACCTGCTTTTGTCGAGCGGTTTAGTGAAAATGTCCGCAAGTTGAGTCTCGGTTGGAATGTAATCCAAACATATTACCTTTTCTTCCACTAATTCACGAATGTAATGAAATCTAATATCAATATGCTTAGTACGTGAATGCTGAACTGGATTTTTAGAGATATTTATTGCACTGGAATTATCGCAAAATAAAATCATAGAATCCTGAGTAATTCCATAATCGCTCAACATTCGTTTCATCCAAACAAGTTGAGTACATGCATTTCCAGCAGCAATGTATTCAGCCTCAGCTGTTGATAGCGATATAGAACTTTGCTTCTTACTAAACCAAGAAACAAGACAATTTCCAATGTAGAAACAACCACCACTGGTTGATTTCCTATCATCAATGTTTCCAGCCCAGTCAGCATCTGCATACCCGGCTAATTGAACATTAGTTTCATGTGGATACCAGAGACCAAGTTTAGTAGAACTTGCGACATATCGCATAATCCGCTTAACAGCAGTTAAGTGAGATTCTTTAGGATTTGATTGATAACGAGCACAAATACCAACACTCAAGGCTATATCTGGTCTACTAGCAGTCAGATAAAGTAAACTACCAATCAAACTACGATACAATTTAGGATCCACATCATTACCTGCAGAGTCTTTAGAGAGTCTCAAAGTTGTACTCATAGGAGTATCAAAATTTTTACCTTTCTCAAATCCAAATTTCTTGATTAAGCACTGAGCATATTTGGTTTGAGAGATAAAAATTCCATCAGGTTGTTGTTTTACTTGCAACCCTAGGAAATAGTTTAATTCACCAACCATGCTCATTTCGAATTTAGACTTCATCAAATCTGCAAACTCAACAGTCATATTAGTACAGGTTGATCCATAAATAATATCGTCAACATATATTTGAACCATTAGAATATCATCGTTATACTTCTTAACAAAGAGTGTCTTATCAACACATCCCATCTGAAAATTATGACTTAGTAAAAACTTAGTCAGTTTTTCGTACCATGCTCTGGGAGCTTGTTTCAGACCATAGAGAGCCTTCTTAAGACGATACACATGATCAGTAAATTTAGGATCTTCAAACCCTGTTGGTTGTTCAACATATACCTCTTCATGTAAATCACCATTCAGAAAGGCACTCTTTACATCCATTTGATAAATTTTAATCTTTCTAAAACATGCAATGGAGATAAAAAGTCTGATTGATTCAAGACGAGCTACAGGGGCAAATGTCTCATTATAGTCAATACCTTCAATTTGCGTATATCCCTGTACAACTAGTCTTGCTTTATTTCGAATAATATTTCCAAGTTCATCAGATTTGTTTTTGAAAATCCATTTTGTTCCAATAATATGTTTATCTTTAGGTCTAGGAACAAGATACCAAACATCATTTCTGACAAACTGATTAAGCTCTTCTTGCATCGCAAGAATCCAGTTTTCATCCGAAAGTGCTTCTTTTACGTTAACCGGTTCAATCTGGGATGTAAAGCATACGTAGTTACATATGTCCTCTAATTGTCTACGAGTGCGCACACCAGTGAGAGGGTTTCCAAGTATTTGAGAAGTTGGATGATCTTTAACAGTCCTAAATTCAGAATTAGGTTCACTTGTGAAGTTTCTTGTTTTTCAAGTATAAGCACTTCATCATTATCTGAACTAGGAACAGGTGTATTCAAAAGATCGTCAATCACAACATTTATTGACTCTTGAATCACACCGGTCCTGTTGTTCAGAACACGATATGCACGACTGTTTAAAGAATACCCTAAAAAGATCCCTTCATCACTTTTAGTGTCGAATTTTCCCAAATTTTCACGGTCACGCAAAATATAACACTTACTGCCAAAAACTCGAAAGTATTTGACAGAAGGCTTTTTCTCAAACCACATTTCATAAGCCGTTTTATTATTAGATTTACAGATATAAACACGGTTAATAATGTAGCAGGCTGTATTCACTGCTTCAGCCCATAGATTCCTAGGGAGCTTCATGCTATTTAACATAACATTTCCCATTTCTTGAAGCACTCTATTCTTCCTCTCGACAATTCCATTTTGTTGAGGAGTTTTAGGTGCAGAAATTCATGCGATATTCCCTGATCGCTACAGAATTTCTCAAAACCGCTATTTTCGAATTCGGATCCATGATCACTACGGATCTTGTTGACTTGAGAACTTTTTTCAGTTTGAATCCGTTTTATAATCTTTTTCACTTCATCAAGGGTTTCTGATTTGTCTCTCAAGAATGAAACCCAAGTGAATCTTGTATAATCATCTACAATAACTAAGATGTATTTTTTGCCACCTCGACTTTCCGTTCTTGTTGGTCCTATAAGATCCATGTGGAGAAGCTCGAGTGGTCTTGTGGTGGTATTGGAGTTCACCTTTTTGTGAGAGCTCCTAGTTTGTTTACCATACTGGCATTCACCACAAATCTTGTCTACTTTTTGCATCTTAGGTAGACCTCTAATTAGTTCACCTTTGCTCAATCTGTATAAATTTCGATAGTGTACATGTCCGAGGCGTTTATGCCATAATTCTGTCTCATCGGTATGGACCATGTAACACGTTTGTTTAGATGAGCTACTATCGCTTACTATATAGCAGTTTTCAGAAGTTCTGCGACCAGTTAATATTACAGAACCCTTTTCATTTATTATTTCACAACCTTGATTAGAAAATTTAACATTATGGTTGTTATCGCATATTTGAGATATGCTCAACAGGTTGTGTTTTAAACCCTCAACATATAAAACATTTTTAAATAAGGGAAGGTTATAGAGTTGGACCGTACCTTTGCCAATTATCTTGCAGTTGCTACCATCACCAAATGTGACTGACCCATCAGTCATATCTTTAAGATCGGTGAATAGTGCTTTGTCGCCTGTCATATGTCTGGAGCATCCACTGTCTAGGTACCATTTCGAATGGCTTGTAGCTTTGAAAGCAGTGTGAGCAACCAAACAGACAGCTTTAGGAACCCATTTCAGTACAGTTTTAGGTTTAGGAGAATAATTGGTCTTCTTATGTTTATAGTTGTAGGAGTGACCTACAGAATTAGATTTTAATAGCTCCTTAAGTAAATCAAAATTTTTTCAGCTAGTGGGTTTCGAATCTGATTTTTAAAATAGCTGCTTTTGGGTTTAGGAAAAGTTTTTGTATTTTTAGAAAAAACTTGACTAGTACCTTTTCCTTTTGAGTTAGAAGTCTCTCCTTTCACAAAATTGGAAGGAGTATTCTTCTGTTTAGGAGATGTGTTTTTATCATAACCCAACCCGGATCGATCGCCACATTTTCTTGATCCGGATAACAATTTTTCTAATTTTGGATCACCTTGGGCATATCTCCATGTGTCCTTCAAACTCAAAAGAGAAGATACTTCATTTTTAAGTTTCTCATTTTCAGATTTCAAATTTTCAATTAGGGAGGTTTTGAATTCTAGGTCACACTTAGACTTTTCAAAACTATCTGAAATTTGAGATTTTTCTAAAATAAGAGTTTCAAAACATTCTTTAAGTTTATAAAACTTTTCTTTTTGAAGTTTAAGTTTGACAGCAATTTTACAACTTTCCTTATATAAGGCATTGTAAGCATCTTGAAGATCTTCATCATATTCATGATCACTATCCAAATTTTCTTCACTTGTTGAATCATCGTGATCGGAAAAAGTAAACTTGGCTAGAGTCATAAGGGCCTTAAGTTCATTGCCCGACTCGGTTTCTGAATTTTCTGACTCAGAAGAGGCTTCAGAATCAGACGATTCATCCCAAGTAGCCAACATACCCTTCCTTTGAATCTGTCCTTTTTAGGACATTTGTTTGCTAAATGCCCATATTCTTGACAGTTGTAGCATTGACTATCTTTCAATGATTTCCAAGTTTTAGACTTAGGTTTGGAACGTTTCTTTTCATTTGCCTTTTGAAAATCGACTCTTTTCTTACTTTTGAAAATCTTATAAAACTTTTTCGCCAAAAGGGCCATATCATCTTCAGACTTTTCTGAATCTGAATTTTCTTGAATAATACTTTTAGATGACTTCAAAGCAATAGACTTACCTTTAGGAGCTTTAAAACTTAATTCATAGGTTTGTAAAGAACCAACTAATTCCTCTACCTTCATATTATCCGTATCACGAAGTTCCTGGATTGCGGTTACCTTTGAATTGAACCGTTCAGGAAGAGAGCGTAGTATTTTTGCACACACTTTACTTTCTGGGATCTTATCGCCAAGACCCCACATTGAGTTCACAATGTCATTCAATCTAGTGTAAAAGTCCATAAACATTTCATTTTCCTCCATATGAATTTCTTCAAATTTAGTTGTGAGGAGTTGGACTTTAGATTTCTTGACAATTGATGTACCTTCGTGTGTCATTTCTAAAATATCCCAGGCTTGCTTTGCAGTATCACAGGATATGATTCTTTTGAACTCATCCGGTGATAGTGCGCAAGTGATTGCATTTAGTGCTTTAGCATTAGCACTACTCTCTCATTTTTCTGAAGTGTGGTCCATTGGTAATACGGTGTAATTTTCATAGATTTTGAACCATCAACACCAGTTACTTCCATGATAGGAGGTTTCCATTCAGTTACTGTGGCTTGCCACACACTTTCATCCATTGATTTGAGGAAGATCCTCATTCTGGCTTTCCAATAGGCATAGTTGGAGCCATCAAAGGGAGGAGGTCTAGTAACTGAAAGGCTATCAAAATTTGACATCTTTTATATAGCTTAGATCGTTAGCTCAGGAAATAAATCCAAATAAAAAGCAACAAAATGAGCTATTAGGCTCTGATACCACTTGAAAAGGCCAAGCTATATGTCCTAGAGGGGGGGGGGGTGAATAGGACTATGCCAAATTAAAATAAAATCAGCGGAAATAAAATAAACCAATAGCCTTACAACATGAATCAATTCACAAAGCTAAATTTAAATCACCTTGATAAATAGATATCGAGAGATTGATGCAAATTCAGTTCTAAGGACAACCTTACACCATAATCAACAAGGGCTTATGGTAGGACAACCTTATTTCTAGAACCTCTTTTGGATCAAGGACTCAATATTAATATAAGTAAATGAAATAGCAAGGAATTGAATTTAAATGCAGAAGTAAGATCTAAATTATTACAACAATCCCCACACTTGCTTGAAATGTAAATAGTTACAACATTCACATCCACTTGTACATTCCACACAATCGAATGATAAAAGATATGAAAATTAAGCAAGCATTCAAACCACAAGTCAAAGAGTTATAGTGGTTCGCTTGTGTGTACACCAACTGTTTTCCAACAGCCACACAAAAGCTACTCCACTCCTAATATCCTCACACAGGGGATATTAGCGTTCACTAACAAATAGGTTTTCACAGGTTCACCAAAAACCTTTACAATTGTGTCTTTTTCACTTGGGCTTACACAATCCAAAAACCCCTCTTTTCTGAGTTTTCTGGTTTTCCTCAGACAACCAATACAATGAGATTTTTCTGGCTTAACCTCAAACAAAACCAAAAGTAAATGAATTTTACAGAATTGTAAAATACCTGGATTTCTCCTTTTTCGTAGCAGCCCGGTAGAACCAATCGGAGTAGATGATTTGAATGTCAAAGTTCAATTTCCAATACTCACATTCATAAGGTTCTAAGTTCTAATTGATTTTAGATTTAACTCGTTGGGCGTAGCTAAATTTGATTTTGATTCCAAGAAGAAGGAATAAGATAATTCCTCTTTTCAAATAAGATTGGAATATAGAAACAAAATCAAATTAAATAAGCTAGCAAAAAGGAATATTAAATAAGCACAATCTAGCTTAAAATAAACACAGACTTATCTCAGAGTGATCACTTGAAAATTTCTTGAATTGAATAGCGTTGAAGTTATGAAAACTCTGAATTTCGTGTTCAATTTATAGAAGCAGAAATCGCTCCTACGACTGGTCTTAGAAACCTACGACTGGTCGTAGCTCTAACAGATTTTTGAAAAAATAAGCGCGATCTTTAAAGCCGTTCTACGACTGGTCGTGAGTACCCTACGACTGGTCGTGGGTCACCTACTGACCGTAGATCCTAGGACCAGTTCAGTGATTTCGTTGCTGGACTTTAAGTCGTAGCTCCACGACTGGTCGTGGACGAGTCGAAGCCACACCTACGACCGGTCGAAGGACCTCCAGGACTGGTCGTGGGCGTACCAAAAATTCTGAAAAATCTTCAACTACTTAGGACTGGTCGTGGAATTTCTTGGACTAGTCGAACCAATGCTAGGACTGGTCGAACAAGAGCTAGGACTGGTCGTAGAATAGACCAACCTTGTGTAAAATAAATATTTGATTAATGTATCCAAAGTGACCTACTTAAAGGGTCAACCTAAGGTCATTCAAACCTGAACCATGTCGTATGGACATTGAACTTCAACCATTCAACGAATGTAGATAATTTGAATTAATATCAGGCTTGAGATCTTGAACCATATCATGCTTGAGATCTTGAACCATATCATGCTTGAGATCTTGAACAACATAGAACTACTTCATACGTTGTTCTTTAGATTTGAACTTCAACATTGTAGCTTCTTGAGGCTTCAACATGTAGTTTCTTGAGGCTTCAACATGTAGCTTCTTTGAGGCTTCAACATGTAGCTTTTGAGGCTTCAACATATAGCTTTTTGAGGTGTCTTGAATTCCAATAAATGATCATACAAGTACAGAACACCGATAGATGTTTTGGCACACAAATTTGACAACCAAAGGAGCATGAGATCATAACACTTACAGAAACACTAGGAGAATTACCCTACGCACGACCATCGAGTTAGCAGCGGTCGTATTTGCATAAAGCTCTGGAACATTACCTCTACGAGAGGAGTTCGAGATTTTTTTCGACCACCATATCCTTCGGCTATATATCACCCTCGGGGACTTGATATGAGGCACGCCGATGGAATGGAAACCGAAGGACTTTAAGTTTGAGGTTTCCTATCACCTGGCAATGGCAAACCTGAGGCAGACGCGTTGAAAACCGCAAGAAGGCATAGTATTTACGGCTCCGCTCACTACCAAAAAATGAGCAAGGCTACGGATGATTGGATCTTTAGCTACGGATTTAAACCGTAGCTATTAGCTACGGATTAATCCGTAGCTAAATACTCCATCATCCAAGCTTTTGCTCTAATTGATGGTCTCATACAAGTTCTATGGGGGGCCCACAACAATTTTTGTTCAATCTAAGCCGTCCATCCATTTTGACAGATAACTTTAATGTGTTTAGCTCAAAAATTAGATAAAGTTAAAGTTCAAGTGGACCACACCATAGGAACAATGGAGATTAAGTGTCTTTTGTTGATTTGGGTGTGGTCCATGTGATCTTCTATTTGCCTCATTTTTTCGAATAAATCCTAAATAAATCTTTGAATTGAATGGAAGGCACAGATGTGATATACATCATGGTGGGCCACATGGAGCCCCTAAGATCACCGTTCATCTCCATTTGGCGCTGCGTGCAAAAAAAAAGGCCCCCGCCCACTGCAATTTTCATCTCGCGCCCCCACCTCTCTCTCTCCTCTCACTCTCTTCTCCGCTCCTTTCTATCTTCTCCCCACTTCTCTCCTGCTGCTCCCTCTCTCTTGCCTCTCCTTCTCCGTCTCCGTCTCGGCCCTCTCCCTCCCTTTCTCTGCTCTCCCTCTCCTCTCCCTCTCCCTCTCCCTCTCCCTCTCCCTCTCCTCTCTCTATCCCTATCTCTCTCTCTCTCTCAAACCCTACTCCTCTCCTCTCTCTCTCTTCTATCTCCTCGGCCCTCTGCTGCAACATCAGGTATCTCCCTCTCCACTCGATCTACCGCCATCAAGGAGCATTCTGCTGCAATCAGGTATCTCTCTCTCTCTCTCCTTATCTATTCATATCAATTCGGGCATTTTTTTTTGGCATTTTCTAATCCTTCATAACATTGTCCAATGATTTGTGTATTGGGAATATTTGAGTTTCGAATCCCTAATTAGGGATTTGTATATCGATTCCCTAATTGTGAATTAGTGTAGAGGTGTTGTCTAAGAGAAGACAGTCATGTATCAGAGGTCTTTTTGGGTTTAGGGCCTTGTGGATTTGTAGTGTCGATTCCCTAATTATGGATTTGCAGTGTCGATTCCCTAATTTTTTCGATTTTGGCTAATTTTATTTAGGGCTTTTTGGATTTAGGGCTTTGTCAATCTAGCTGTGAATAGTGGCCATGGGATAATATTTTAAGTAAGAATATGCTACAACAATTTGTATTCAAGCAAGAAAATGTTGTATATTAACTATGTATAATCTTGCAGTCTAAGAGATTTTTAGTGCATGAGCCATTAATGGATGGACCCACCATATCAATTGTTTGGATCACTCAAGCCGTGGGTCCCACTTGTACAAATGGAAACCTAGTCTATTCTCCAAATGTCAGCCCTAGCATTACATTAATACCTCTTTATTTATCTGTGGTTTGTTGTTTCATAACTGAATTTTTGGTGGACTATGATTCTTCATAGAGTTGATGCCATGAAATGTTTCTTCAGGTTTCTTCATCCCAAGTAAAAAAATTTGAATTCTTATGCTCTTGAAAGTTGAATTATGATGGTTGATCTTGAGATGGTATTTAATAATTAGGTTGTCCGAGACATTCATATCTTGTAATTAGATGAATGAATAGGGATTGATTTCTATGGGCTTTGCTTGCACATGTTGCAGTTCTTATTGGCGTGCAGTTCTTGTAAGAAAATAGATTGGCGAAAGAAATGTCTTGGCACTCAACCAGGAAATTTCAACATGGAAAGATGGAGCATCCGGCTGATTCTATTGCATGGAAGAATCTTGATGACAAGTATACAGATTTTTCAGCTGAGCCTCGCAATGTTCGATTGGGTTTGGCTACAGATGGGTTTAACCCATTTGGCACTTTCAGTATGTCACATATTTCATGGCCCGTTATGTGTGTGACGTACAACCTTCCACCAAAGCTTTGCATGAAACCTCAGTTTACTATATTGACTTTGCTCATTGAGGGACCGCTACAACCGGGAAAGGATATTGACGTTTATTTACAGCCATTGATTGATGAACTGCAAAAGTTATGGCGAGAAGGGGTCACGACGTTCAATGCATACCATGAAAACAAATTCAACATGCGTGCCGTTCTACTTTGGACAATCCATGACTTTCCAGCATATGGTAACGTTTCTGGTTGTAGGACAAAGGGTAAATATGGTTGTCCCGCATGTGGTCTTAACACAGATTCTCTGTGACTCCAATATGGAAAGAAACATGTTTATATGGGCCACAGACGATGGTTGCCAATGTCAGAACAGGCTAAGAAGGACACAAGTGTTGGCATGTTCAACAAGAAGGTGGAGATACGACGTCAACCGATCCGTCTGGATGGGATTGAGGTCAAAAGACAAACCGCGAACTTGAATATGCAGTGGGGAAGACTGGGAAGAGTAATATAAGGGGTATTGAAGGAGGTCGACAAGATGGCGGATGATGTTGAATCACACCGTGGTTCTTCAAACGGTCTATATTATTTGATCTGAAGTATTGGAAAGATATTCCCGTGCGTCATAACCTTGATGTCATGCATATTGAGAAAAATATATGTGAAATCCTAGTTGCCTTGATGTTGAACACGCCTGGCAAAACCAAGGATGATGCTAATGCACGCAGGGATCTGAAACAATTGGGAATTAAGAAGCGTCTATGGCTGAAAAAGAACAATGGTAAGGTGATTCAGAAACAAGGTCCTTTCTGTCTAAGAAAAGAAGAGAAAAAACTTTTTATCCAGACTTTGCATGAGCTGCGTGTTCCCATCGGTTTTAGTGCGAATTGGAGGACCATCGTAAAGGAAGATTGCTTGGATTTAAAGGGAATGAAGTCTCATTCGTATCATGTGTTGATGCAACATCTGCTCCCAGTTCTCATCCAGCATGCATTCAGGGATAGGAAGGTCATTCGTCCTATAATTACACTTTTGCACATTTTTTAATGCCTTGTTGCTCGACAACCGTAGACCTTCAAACACTCCTTACTCTCGAGAGGGGCATGGCTAGGACGCTATGTCAGCTTGAAACTATATGCCCGCCATCGATATTTGTCATTATGATGCATTTGTCGATCCATTTGGCTTAAGAGGCTCGCATATGTGGTCCTGTATACTATCGATGGATGTATCTATTCGAAAGGTACGCTGTGAGCTTAGTAAGAATAAATCGGCTTAACATCTACATTTGCATGTATATATAATGTCTTATTAACTTTGTCAGGTTCATGAAGACATTCAAGGCCTATGTCCGTAACAAGACACGACCTGAGGGTTTTATTGTAGAGCAGTACATCCAAGAGGAGATGGTTATATTCTGCAACCAATATAAAGGAAAATAGAAAACATGCCTATTGGAAAGGCTGGAAAAATGGATTAACGGATTCATTCCAGGACTACGTAAGTTGGAAAATATCGTTGATGATGACCCTAATGATGACGACGTTGGTCCAGTAGGTTCAGCTCAAAGTGTTATCCTAGCAGGTATTGAATACGAACAAGCTCGTACATGGGTACTGAAGAGTCATCCCAGCTACGACAAGTGGGAAGGTATGTACAATAAGCTCGTGTATGTGTATGTATATATATATATATATATATATATATATATATATATCTTCCTTACTTTATGCAATTTCAATATAACAATGTTATTGAATATCGCGCAGGAAGCACAAAGATTTCTTGCAGCGATTCTATAAGAGGACTAACAGGGTGCCTAACGAGGACGAATTCATATCTTGGTTGAAGAGGGAACCAGAGTTCATTGAATCTGACAATAATGAATTTAAAGATGTAGTGAGAGGACCTCTAACTTTTTCTATTGAATACAATAAGTATTGTATTAATGGTTTCCTATTTGTCACTAAGGACTATGAGGAGAATAAAACGAACCAAAACAGTGAGGTTAGGACAGAGGGTATGACAACCTTCCGATCAAGTGCTAAGGATATCAATACAGTGGATGAAAATCAACCTTACTATGGAGTCCTTCGTAGAATTATCCAATTGGAATACCGAACAGGGTACAAGCCCGTCCTATTTAAGTGTGATTGGGTGAAAGTGACACATCATGGTGTTTCTTTTGATGTCAAAGCGAATTTGAGATTAGTAAATTTGTCTAGTCTTTACAGTTCAGACAAAGTCGGTGACGAGCCCTTCATTCTTACAGAGCATGCCACGCAAGTTTTCTACTCCAGAGATCCAAAAAATGCTGACTGGCATGTCGTCTGGAGGTTCCCAAAAAATTTTTTGTCGAAGAAGAGACATGCGTTCTATCGGAACGTTAGAGGCTGTAAGCAATGCCGATGCAGGACCTGTCTTACCTCATTAGCAATGGTTGATGAGTTGATATTCGATGAATCTGAAGACGTTAGTGTTGTGGTCGAGAAAACAAAGAAAAGAAAAACGATCAAGAGAATTTACTGATTTGTTTTGTATTTTCTAAGCATGATTTGTTTGTATTTTCTAAGCATGTAACAAAATGATATTTATTGGAGGAAATCTAATCAAGGTTTGGATAATATATGTGAATTTTTGTACTTTATCTGTGATCTAAATTATTTCTTAACCATTAGCTTTTTTGTTTTTCTTTTCATATTAGCGAAGAGAAATAGGCACATGGATTCACAACCAGAACTATTGGGTGCACAGGTGCCTGAGAGTACAAATTCAAGCAACACCAAACGTAATAAGATACTTCTCCTTAATTATATTTGTAAATTTTCTTTTTCTTATATTGGCGTTAATCAATTATGTGTATATATAACTATTATTCTTTTTATGTAATTGTGTCAGCTCCTTCTTCATCTAGAAAGAGAGGCATTACTAGGGGGGTCTCTTTACTTGTGCAACCTGATAGGAAAAAAATCCTAAAGACAAATGAATTCGGGCAACCGAATGAGGATTGTTCCGATCATAGAGACTTTGCATCGTATGTCGGTGTCCTCACCCATTCTCATATCCCAATCATATACCAGGACTTTCGCCGGTTGCCTCATGAACAAATTCGTATGGTCACAGAAAGACTGTCACAGTTTTATGAGTTTGAGGGTCAAAGTTGGGATGCAAGTCTTGAGTACGTTATAAAACACATCATTGAAGCGTGGAGGAATTACAAGAGAAGATTGACTGCAAAATATATTAAGACAAGGATCCTATTGCTGTGAGAGATGGTCCTGCCCCCCAGGTATCCCTATGGAGGATTGGAGGGTCTTCGTGGATCAACGCACCACCGAGGAATTCAAGAGGGTAAGCGTAAGGAATAAAATCAATCGGGCCAAGCTAAAAGGACCTGCGTGTCTTGGGAGGCACAACATGGTTGTTACTCCCCATAAGATGGTATGTATTTAAAAATAGATATTATAGTTTAAAATTGAATTTAAATTTGAATTATCATTCATCTAAATTTATTAATGATATGTATTTCAATGATATGTAATGTCCTAAAGGCGAAGCAGGAGAAGAATCTTACGTCTGATCGCCGAGATAAGTAGATGTGAAGTCTTCTTAAGAGCCCATAAAAGAAAGGACAAAGTTGTCAGTATCCTGACCTTGCTGTAAGTGCATCCCTCGTACCACTAACTAGTACCCTTATGAAAAGCCTATGTATAACTTTGAATTATATTGTATTCATTTGTATTTTTTCACAGGAAAAACTAGAGGAGCTCTCTAGTAGCAATCCTGCTTCTAGGATGACCGGCAAGGATGATGCCCTTATAGAAGTAATAATAAACATTTAAAAATACTTAAGTTTTACGGTAATATGAATATTTAATAACTTGATTTACAATGTTTTTTACAGTTGGTTGGTTTGACAAAAGAGTGCGAATGCGGGATCTAGGTTGCTCAATAAGCAAGGTAGGATGAAGAAGGCAACCCCTGCTCGTTCAAAGGTAGAGAATGTGACAAAAGAAAAAGAGGTCGTAGTTCAAGAGTTAACTCAGGTGAAGAAAAAATTAGATGATGTGACTCAAGAATATAGTTGAGATGAAGAAAACATTGGTGGATATGCAGAAAGGGGAGAGAGTCTTCTCAAAATCTCTCATCACCAACAGTCGTTAAATCTACTCAGGCATCGTCGGTATGCAAGTATAAATATTTTTTTTACTGTATTGAGCTTACAATTATATTATAAGCGCTAACAATACCAATGCCATTTTATGTGTAAATGTAGCCGATATTATATAGATCGGTAATGGAAGAGATGCGACTTGCTTGGTTTTTGGAAAACGTGGTGTAGTTGCTCGTGGTGAAGTACACGAAGTTAATCCAAATGCAACTGTCCATTGCGAACCGTTGGAGGATGGAGCCTTTTGTTGTTATCTTGACTGAGGTTTACAACCTCACGCTCCTTTGTGGAGAAGAAGATGGGTCGTATCTACACTTGGAGAGGTCGGTCTGGGATCATTTGTGCAATGGGGGAAGAGGAGGCTTTGAGAATTCAATAATTTGAACAAATTTGGTACTCTATAATTGAACATGTGTAGTGTGCATTTTGAACTAATTTTGAACATGTAGGTGCATTTTGAACTAATTTAGAACTAACTTGGCACTTGTTTTTTTTTTTTTTTTTTGAAATATTGAATGAATTTTGTACTCTATATTTGAATGTATTTATAGTCTTAGGCTCCATTTGGTCATCACATTAGTGTTTATGAAAGCATTTTTAAAAAAAAAACAAATGGAGCCTAAGCCCTTTTTTAACTCCGCCAATGCAACTCCTTGCATTGCCGGTCCCAAGCCCGGATAAAGGAGGAGGGAGAAGGGCTTTAGAATGAGATCGTCAACTATGGAGGAGATCCTGAAAATGTAGTGAGTATCACTGGTTTTATGGTTTACTTGTACATTCCTATATTGATTACTCAAGCATGATGGTATGCGCATTCTTTCAGGTGGATGTGCATGTGGAGGATTGGAGCTGCATATTTCAGATTCAAGCATATGGTACGTCTCTTGTCAAGAATATTGCCAATGTGTAGTTAATCAAACAATACATTATGTGATATCGTGTGCATGATATCTATGTTGTAATTCCCCTCATGCATTTTGCTAAAATCTATGTTTATGCATGATTCTCATGCATTGACATGGATTTGGGCAAAAAAGATCGAACCCGAACCCGATTTCCTAAACCTTAAACCTTAACCTATTCTCAAATCCCTAAACCTAAACCTACACCTAATCCTAATCTCAATTCCCTAACCTAAACCCAAAACCTAAACTTGAAAACCAAAAGCTAAACCCGATCCCGAACCCGAACCCGATTTCCTAAACTTAAACCTTAACCTATTCTCAAATCCCCAAACCTAAACCTACAAACTAATCCTAATCTTAACCTCCCTAACTAAACCTAAACCTAAATGAAACCCAAACTAAACCCGATCCCGAACCAGAACCTGATTTCCTAAACTAAACGGTAACCTATTCTCAATACCCTAAACCTTAACCTATTCTCAAATCCTCCATCTTCTCCTTTCTATTGAAAGTTAGGGCCATTATTTCAATGCCAATGACAAATGACAAACCACACTCCCATCTCCTTTCTGTGTTTGTCATGGAATAGACCATTTAGTGGACCTACACCAAACTGTCAATTCCACTAGTATCAATTTGACTCTTTACTGAAATGATGTTTAAAATGATGAGAACTACACCCACCACGCAACCCACAGTCTGAAATTTCATGGTCTTGCATTCATGAACTATAAATTTACAACTTTTCCAAGGGAGAGACAATATCGCCATCATCAACCCTTTAAACTCTTTGTAGTTTGTTTCACTTTGTTTTGATATATTCATACTCAATTAATTTCAAAAAAAAAAAAGAGAGAACAAAATTATAACTATGATGCTCTTAGCCTGAAAATTCTGCCACTTGTGTTAATAACACTCGCAGTAGTAACCTGACAGCAGTAGCAGAACTAAGAATAATGTGCGGTGTCTCATCACCAAAGCTAGTTGGACAATAATTTTATTCACCTTGCAGTGCATAAATAGCAACATATCAGTTGTGTACAAAATCCAATCCATCCAAAAGGTTGTCTCCCATAAATATCCCCTATTGTGAGTACGTTTATCATCATTGTTGTCGTCGTCATCTAAGCCTTGTTCCACCATTCCAATCGATCAAGGAACCTGACCTAGTTTGGCTATAGATCATCAAGTCATTTTTGACTACTTCCATCCTTGTCCTTTTGGGACCTTCCCCTCGCCCTTTTAGAGCCTTCAACCTATATCCACTCCTAACTGGTGCGGGTTCTTGGTCTTCGTTGCACATGACCAAACCAGCCTACTTTCCCTCATCTTATTACCTATTGGTGCTACCCCCAAGTTTCCTCGAATGCATTCATTTCTATTCCATGATTCTATCCTTGTCTTTCCACTCATCCATCTCAACACCTTAACTTGTCCTATGAACATATTGTTCCTTACTGCCTAAACATTCTGTCCTTAAAGCATGGCTGGTCTTATATTTATCCTATAAAATTTCCCTTTCAGTTTGAGTGGTACATGGCGATCACATAAAACTCCCGAGGCCTCTATTTCTTCCACCGGCTTAAATTGTATAGGCAACATCTCCATTTCGTCCACCCAGCTTGGTATCTTAGTGTAGGTGTTAATTACTTACCATTATATCTCTCTGAAGCTTGAATGATATTTAACATATTACTTTTACAGGTCAAATGGAGTGATGGAAAGAAGTTCGAAGACAAGTTTGTAGAAATTCCCAAACCTTCACCTAATTCTAACCTTTAGATTCAATAGAGAAAAGACCAAAGATTCAATGGCTTGCATCAGTTGATTGGGAGAGTTTTTATGGGAAGACAGTAAATGTGAGGAGGGTTGTCAAATCAATGGCTTCCATATATTAACTATGAACAAGTTAGATCTCAGATAAACATCATGGTGGGCCCTAGGAAAGTTTCAGCAGTGGGTTGTCACTGTCCCTCCTATTTTTTGCAAATGGAGTTCACTCGAGCTTTGGATTTGTTTTATTTTTGGGCTCATCCACTAGAATGATCTCACCAAATAAATGGACCCAACGGATACAACACATAAATCTCACTACAGAAACAGTACTAGTAGTAGTTAAACCATGCCTGTGTTTCACACCGTTTCCTATTTTGTGGCCCATTTAAGCATTGAATGTCTTAGTTTTTATTTTTTGTACTAACTTGATTCAGCAAAAACTGATGAATGGAGTAGATTTCAGCAGACATCATGGTGGAATCCAGTAGACACTGTTATGTCTGCATCAGCCTTGTTTAAGACTAGATGAGAGAATCTCAGAGTCCCACTAGTCAAAATGCCAAGATAAACAACACTGATGAGAAGATTTATGTTGTAGGAAACTAAAACATGGAACTCAAATAAACATGGCATTGGTTGCATGGGTTTCTTGTGTATGATTCTTGAGCAGCATCAAACGCATGTTCATGGGATGGCCAACCTTTTTTGTTTATTTTTATTTCATGACTCATGTGACCTCTGATTGGATTGGGAAATCTATCTTAAAAATGCAGGTAGTGGTCAAAGAAAACCTGGATTACTTTGCGTTTTTATTTATTTGATGCAATTCTCCCAGTATTATTCTGTTGAAAAGGTTCATGAGAACTTGAAATATACTTTAAACTGGTCAATCTGTTCCTTTCTGTTTTTATGATTTTTATTTTTTTCCCTTTCTGTTTTAGCTGACTTTACTCTAATTGTTATTTGTCCTGAAACCCTTTTGTTCTTTATGAGCACAGAGGAAGGCAATCATGTCAATGAGAACTTCAGGTGAAATTTCTGCCCTTTTTTTTCCAGGTTTTATGTTCCACCTGTTTGTTCTATTTTCAAATTTCATTATGATTTATTTTAAAATTTTGGTAACTATGGATTGTGTTTTGGCATTAAAACTAGACTTAAATCCGAGTATTCAGCCCCACTGGAATGGGATGTACCTTGTGGGCATTTTAACAGGGACACAAATTGTCTGTAATCCGGGTCCCTTAATCCTGCATGATCTGTTGAAAAAGTGTCATATCTATATATTAGATGTGAGGCATGCATGCAGTGAAAATGAAAGATCTTTACTTAGTTCGTTTCAGTGCTGATCAAAGGGCTAAGGACATTTGGCTTCTTTTTAATTGAAACATATATCCCATGTGTGCTGCTTCTCATACAAAGTGGCGGCATAG
>JAJHSJ010002548.1:0-38843 GCA_021015155.1 Magnolia officinalis
TACCCGCCCCGGCGAGACGATCAGATGTGTGGTGTGCCTATTGCAAGAGGTCAGGCCACTCAGAGGTAAACTGTTTTACCAGGATGCGAGATAGCGGCTTCTCACCACCGCAGAGAATCAACCGCCAAGTTCCTCAGACCATATCAGTCCCACCTTTGCGGTCGGCACCAGCTCATCCATCATTTCAGCTACCTGTGCCTCGATTTAGGCCGCCTCAGTGACCTATGGCACCTCAGCCCAACCGATCTCAGCAGGCGTGCGTCCATGCACTTACAGCGGAAGCGCCTGATTCTACAGCTAACGTACCTTTGGCCTTCGAGCTCACCTCCCACATTGAAGGTACCCCTATATTTCTGTTGGTGGATACAGGATCCATTATTTTAGTGATATCATGTTCTGCAGTCAAGCGCTTAGGGCTGAATACGACCCCGATGGTTGGGGTGCAAGTTATCGCAGCACCGGAGACTTTTATAGATGCCACCAAACTGTGTGAGGGTTGCTTGATAGATCTAGAGAGCAGGACGATATGCATTGACCTGATTGTCACCACGATATACCATTTCGACATCATCCTTGGTATGAATTGGCTAACCGATGTGAGGGCCGAGATTGATTGCGAGACCCGTCTAGTGACAGCATACGGGCCTGAGGGCACGCCCTTTATATTTCCTGTGCAGGTCAGTTGCCCTTTTTGAGTTCTTTGTTACGCTTCCTTACTAAAGAATGTTGATGGCCCGACACTTGAAAACACGCCTGTAGTTCGGGATTTTGAGGAGGTGTTCAGTAAGATATCGGGGCTACCTCCTCGGCGCGAGATTGATTTCACCATTGACCTAGCGCCTGGTGCTACGCCCACTTCACTCCCGACGTATTGCATGCCTTCATGTGAAATGGAGGAGTTGAGGAAATAGATCGATGATCTGTTGGATGATGGCTTCATACCACCGAGTGGATCTCCTTGGGGAACACCTATGTTATTTGTGAAGAAGAAGGATGGGTCATTGCTGTTGTGTATTGATTACCGCAGATTGAACTAAGTGACGGTGAAGAACAAGTACCCTTTGCCCAGGATAGATGATCTGTTTGATCAGTTGAGAGGAAGCAGTATTTTACGAAGATCGACTTACAGTCAGGGTATCACCTGTTGCGAGTCAGGGATGAGGACGTGCAGAAGACATCGTTCAGGACCAGCTTTGGGCACTACGAGTTCCTTCTGATGTTATTTGGACTCGCAAACGCACCAGCCGTATTCATAAACCTGATGAGTAGGGTGTTTCGGCCATATCTCTTCCGATTCGTCATCGTGTTTATAGATGACATCCTGATATATTCTAAGAGTCGGGAGGAGCATGAAGAACACCTGCGAGCAGTTCTTGGTACGCTCAGGAAGCACCAGTTGTTTGCACAATACAAGAAGTGCGACTTCTGGAAAGAAGAAGTCATGTTCCTGCGACATGTGGTGTCCAAGGAAGGAATAGCAGTGGACCTTGCTAAGGTAGCCGCGGTTCAGGACTGAGAACAGCCCGGTTTGGTTACTAAGGTGAGGAGTTTTCTTGGTCTGGCAGGATGCTATCGACGATTCATTTGGGATTTCTCCAAGATAGCCAGACCTTTGTCTCAGTTGACACGGAAGGATCTTAAGTTCGCCTGGAACGAGAAGGCAGAAGCAGTTTTTCAGGAGCTAAAGGACATGTTGACGTCTGCCCCTGTGCTAGTATTGCCAGAACAGGGGTCAAGTATACGATATACACTGACGCGTCTCGTGTTGGTTTGGGTTATGTCCTTATGCAGAAGGACAGGGTGATTGCTTACGCCTTGAGACAGTTGAGGAAACACGAGGAGAACTACCCAACACACGACATAGAGTTGGCAACCGTCATCTTTGCATTGAAGCTCTGGAGACGTTACTTCTACGGAGAGGAGTTCGAGCTCATCCACAAGAGCCTCAAATACATATTCACTCAGCGGGACCTGAATATGAAGCAGCGGCAATGGATGGAAACCTTGAAGGACTTCAAGTTCGAGGTCTCCTACCATCCTAGTAAGGCCAACCTTGTGGCAGACACATTGAGCCGCAAGAAGGCGATAGCATTTGTGGCTCCGCTGATGGTGGAGGAATGGAATATGGTGGAATTTATGCGTGACTTTGAGCAGAAACTCACGGTAGAGGAACCGTTTGAGAGTATCACGCATATTCGAGTGCAGTTACTGGTTGATGACCGAATCATAGTGGCTCAGCGAGAGGACAAGTGGTTAGAGGAGATGAGGACAAAGGCTAGTGACGACGAAGACGCCGAATGGAGAGTTGGTACGGATGGGGGTTTGCATTACCGTGGCCGCTTATGCATCCCAAACATTCATGATTTGAGACGGGAAGTTCTTGAGATAGCGCATAATTCGAAGCTGGCTATGCATCCAGGTAGCACGAAGATGTACCAAGATATGAAAGGGTCATACTAGTGGGACAACATGAAGGCTCACATAGCAGATTACGTGTCCCGTTGTCTCACATGCCAGCAGGTTAAGGCAGAGCATCGCCGACCTCCTGGACTACTTCATCCCATGGTCATAGCAGAATGGAAGTGGGACTTCATCTCTATGGATTTCATCTCTGGGCTACCGAAGACGAGGAAGGGTCATGATTCCATTTGGGTGATCATAGACCGGTTGACGAAATCGGCTCATTTCCTCCCTATCAGAGTTTCGAACTCAACAGACGAGTTGGCCAGCTTGTATATCAAGGAAATTGTACGTCTGCATGGAGTTCCTATGGAGATTGTGTCAGACCGAGACACGTGATTCACATCTATCTTCTGGACTCGTATCCAGGAAGCAATGGGTGTGAAGTTGAAGTTCAGTACCGCGTTCCACCCACAGACTGACGGGCAGACGGAACTGGTAAACCAGGTGTTAGAGGACATGTTGCGAGCTTGCGTGCTTGATTTCATGGACAGTTGGGATGACTGTCTTCCTTATGTAGAGTTCGCCTATAACAACAACTTCCAGGTGAGTATTGGCATGACTCCCTATGAGTCACTATATGGGCGTCCCTGTCGGGCACCGCATAGCTAGGCAGAGGTTGGCAAGAAAAGCTTGATTGGCCCCGAGTTAGTACAGGCAACCTCAGAGAAGATCAACATTATCAGGCGTCTACTTCTGGCAGCGCAGAGCAGACAGAAGAGCTACGCCGATACTAGACGGCGACAGTTAGAGTTCGAGGTCGGGGACCATGTGTTTCTGAAAGTTTCCCCCATGAAGGGAGTCCTTCGATTTGCGAAGAAGGGGAAACTCATGCCAAGATTCATTGGCCCATTCCAGATCCTGGATCGAGTGGGGGTGGTGGCGTACCACCTTACTTTGCCCACATCGCTCGTAGGCGTGCACAACATATTTCATGTATTTATGCTGAAGAAATAAATGCCCGATCCTTCCCACATTATCATATGGGAGCAAGTACAGTTGAGCGAGGACGCTACATATGTACTGCGACAGACGCGGATCCTAGACAGGAAAGAAAGGGTATTGCGTAGCAAGGTTATCCTCACTTGTGAAGGTACTATGGACGCATCACACTGAATAAGAGGCTACTTTGAAAACAGAAGCCGAGGTCCGTAAGAACTATCCTCAGATTCTCGAGGAGTACGAAAAGGTACTAATCTTGAGGATGAAATTTTTCTTTAAGGGGGGTAAATTGTAACGTCTCGAAAAAATTCGTACAAAGACCCGAGTACCACCTTAGGCAGAAATCGCACAAGACCAAATCCTTTAGAAATTAGACGAAATTAACTAAGTGTTAAACTAGGTTACCTGTGAAATTAGCACTAATCACTTTAAATAGGAACTACAAGACCCAAAACTTGCAGAATCATTGACGCTACAGTACCCTATAATCTAGGATCAATCTCAAAACCTGGTTGCTCTCGGGAGCACCTTAAAACTCTGTATCGGACCTGGACTGCATGTCGAAAGTCCGATTTCTGCGAAACTAAACGATTATGACCGCATTGTTGGGCTTGACAACCATCTCGGAAATCAAGTCCTAATAGTGTCTAAAAATGCACAACTTGAGCCCGGAGCGAAGTGTATGAGAAACGTGAATATCTTTAGGAAACGTGCTCAGATTTAAGTGAATTGAGTCGTTCACTTGCAGGCCAAATATAAGGATTCAGACCATCAGAATCTGACCCAATTACACCATCGGATCAGAGAAAATTTCATACACATGTCAGTATACTTGTGGTCCTGATCGAGTGTCGGTGACCGTTGAACTAAAACTGGTCCGCCACGGTCGATCTGTAAATCCGATCGGACTAAAAACTTAACTCGACCTAGATCCAATGTCAGAAAGCTTAAGTCCGACCGCACACAGAAAAGATGCCTCCAGAAGTGCTCCGTTGGATCGAAACAGCCTCCATTTGGCTATAACCTAAGTATACCATGGCCTTGGGGCTATTCCGGTCAATTCTGGGCCTATATAAGGACCTTAAACCCTCACCCTCTCTTCACATACGAATTTGCAACCCTAAAGAGAAAATAGAGAAGGAAAGAGAGAAAGTGAGAGAGAGAGAGTTGGATTTTGATCCAGGGTTTCTTCCCTGCCATTCCACGTGTTTAACTATCGCATCAGTATCGTTATTCTGGCGATTTTGATCCCGTTCTTAGGTAAGAAATCCTAACCCTAACCTGTTCTAGAGTTCCAAATAGTGTAAGGGATGAAATAGCTAACCTATTTCATATTATGGGTTGTCGTTGTGCCGTAGACACAGACTTGGTATACAAACTGAGTCCGTTACTCATTTACCGGCGAAAGGTGCAGACTATAAACGTCTAGGTTATGGTTTTCAAGGCTTTCAATGTCAGTTAATGATTTATGACTGACTTTATTGCTATCGCATGCTTAGATACGATGTTTCCCGCGTTTTATACATACATATGAACTATGTTGAATATAGTGTATTCCATGTGTTTGTTGATATGACTGAATGAATATGGAATTTGAATTCATGCTTGCCATGATTATTAACTATGGATATATGCTTATTGTGTATGTGGCAACCCTTTTGTAAAGGGGCTTGCCAGGATGTATGTTATAACTAGTCTATCACATGTGAGTAATATGTGTAGTCTAAGTGTTTGATAAAATGCCTGAATGAGAAATCGCTTGTTTAAACGTATGTAATGAGGGTGCTGAGATAGGATTCTCAATCCCCTTCTCTATAATTACAGTTTTCCTTATGTAACCTGTCTTACTACTATGCGATTGATGGATGTAATGTATATGTGAGATAACATGTGTACTATGTGTTTCATGAAATGCTCAAATGCTTGAAATGTTGAATTGTTGTTTAATGTTGTTATGCATATCATATGTGATGTATAAATTGTAACTGAGTGTGATTGGGGCTATGACCTAGTCCAAGCAATTGGTAATAGCTCCTGAATCATTGGCTGAGGTCGTTTCGTCACATAAGACGCGTTCGATGAATCTGAGTTGTACTTTGGTTGTCAACAGTGGTTAGGTCACACGGAGTGCTTACGCACTTCATGTCAATCAACTTGATGTGCGCTCGTACTAATCGAGCTCGTCAAGTAACCCGATTGACCCAATGTATGTTCACCATGTATGGACGCTACTGCTTGAATCTAAGGTACCAACTTACCAGTGAAAACCCCGTTAACCTTGGTACCTCGATCTGCTAAGATTCATGAGCCGGACATGGTAGTATGAGACACCGTGGTTGTGTCGGCCTACGTTGGGGCGACGAGCCTTCCCGTAGTATCCAGTGAGCAACCCAAACTCGTGATCCGAATACGGTGGTATGGGACACTATATTCGAGCTGTCGGCCTACACTGATCAGGTGACGAGCCCTTTGTAGTGACTCGAGCGTACTCTGAGGCTGCGTTGAGGCGACGAGCCTTCCCGTAGCGACTATAGTATAAACTAGGCCTACACTGATTAGTTGATGAGCCCTTTGTAGTGACCTAGAACCGCAACATCGTATGATATCACTTGGACTGACAACCCTAGAATGGATCATTGTTTGGGAAATGATATCAGGGAGGTACTTTAGCTTCCCAACCCTGCTATGTGAATAAACCTAAGTAAGAATTTGGCTAATCACGTGCATGCACCGCATTGCGTGTGCCTTTGGCGTAGTAGGTCAAGCATTGAGGAAGAGTTGCATGCCGCGATCGTGAGATGAAGTCACTGAGGGAGCGTAGGCGAGGGCATGCATCATTATTTCATATCATTCTTGCATTAACAAGAGTATTATGATATGAGTGTTGTACTGCTTTACCATTACTGCTTGGCTGAATTGATAACATGTTAACTTTTGCTTTATAGTTCCACTGAGTTGATCACTCACTCCCGTTCTGGGACGGTGTTGTACACACCAACCAGACTCTGTCTTAGCTGCAGGTGATGGTTCCCTACGAGGTGGAGCCGGACTTCGAGGACGATAAGGAGGCATTCTCCAACATGTAGTTTTCAGGCGGCTTCATGTGAGTCGTGTCTTGATCGACGGAGATTTCTGGGATATTGACTAGATGCCATTACACTTGATATTTTGTCTTTTTGAAACACACATGTATATTCATTTTTGGTCCATTTTGGAAAGTATACATGTATATACGTAACCTGGTAACATGTTCACACTCTAGAGACTTATAACAGTTTATATATTTTATATATCTATCACAGTTCTTCCGCTTGCATAATTTAGTTGTCTCTGGAGTATGATATGCTGTTTTGGTATAATCTCACTCATGTTTAATGCACTAACACGGACAACATTTAATCATCATTATCTATGTTGCATAAGTGATGTGTTGGAACTCGGGAGTGGAGTTTATGCTCGACCCCCGATTTTCAGGGCGTTACAGAAGTAAATGTATCTACAGCAAGTAACAATCCCAAAATATATAATATACATCCATTTAGAGCATAGGGTCCACAGATGGGGCCCAATATACAGTTCCAAAATAAACAGATAATATGTCAAGTTTAAAGTCTATACAACAAAAAGAATAACCGCCAAATTTAGATGAGCGGTAAGCCAGTTACAACTGCCCATCAGATAGCTGAAAGTATGAGAACTCCTCCTCGAGATCTATATACGCGTCCTCCAATGCGTCGTCCTCAATAACCCTTGTATATACAATAATATCTAGTTTGTGTTTTAAAACATCGTCTCAGAGTGAGAGTAAGTAATCAACTCTGTGCTTCCATTTATTCTAAGTTGTACATGTTATCATTTCAATCACCATAGGTAATGATAGCACAGGTAAATAAACACTTCATATATAATCTTTTCAGGTGCATTAATGTTATAATGGAATGATGCATGAGTCTTATAATCCAACACTCCCCCAACAAACAACTTTAACGCCTATTTCATAAATACCAACGCTCCCTCATCATGCGACTCTGACTCCATTCTCAAACTACCTATACTAGTGTGATGTGGCTCGTCACCAGCATTACCAATAAGTGCGAATTATATGCATGATTAGCTAGGTAGCTATCAGGTCTTATTCATTCAGCATATTGGGAAAGCTAGGGTACCACCATTATATCATGTGTTTCATTCAGATCACGATACTTGTAGCAGTCGTAACAATTACTCAACTGTGTCCCTTTATCCGTTTTGGGTTCGCCACCCTATTCAATCACACAAAACAGACATATTGCTTTCATCATTACTTTAATCATTACAGGAAGGCTCGTCACCGCAGCGTAGGCCGACAACTTAAATACAGTGTCACATATCACCATTCTTAGCTCATGAGTCTTGTAGGATCACAACTCTAACGGTTATAAATAGACTCATTCAAGGGAGACGATGGTATCCTACATTCAATTGAGAGTTGTCATACATTATGAATACAATATGATCAGTCATGCATTAGACTGATCCAATTGACATGGGAGAACCCTGTCACAACCGGCATTGGGTGCAAACATCTCATGTAGTCTAGCTACTGTCGGTCGTTGTGTTCAACCCTGGTCGATCAAACAAGCCTGGAGTGGCTGACCCAATGCGGGGCTACCCATTTGACTTAAACATTTTGCAAAGTCGATTTCACAAGAATCGCAATTCTAATCATTAGGCAATATTTAACAATTCGTAAAATAATAAGGCGAGTCAAGCATAAATATTTATTAACCAAAGGATTCTAGATAAATATTAAGCAACCTATCAATGTAATTAGAAGCCTTTAATTTAAGCATTTCATTCATTCAAAGCTTTCATCAAACATGTTAGCTACCAAAGCAAATAACAACAAAATTTATAATAATGAAGCAAGTCTAGTATATTAACATATAAATTCTAATTACAACATATATTCATTAATTGAGGTCCTCAAGGGTTGATAAAGGGAAACTTAGAAGAAAATGGTTAGCACCTTGTGATGGTTTGTCCGACTTAGAGACTTTAAGGTTAAGGTTTTACGAAAAGATCACTGAAACCTAAGCAATACACATGCTATTGTAAATTTAAGAAACTCAACCTAAATTACTTAGATTAGGAAGTAAAATTCATTTCTTACATCCAATCGTCGATGAAAAAGCTCCGACGAAGGATTTATGGGTGGCTAGAACTTCAATCGAAGGAGAGAAAGGTAAAATGGTGCACAAAACCCTCACACCACTAATCACTCTCTCTCTCTCTCTCTCTCTCTCTCTCTCTCTCTTAATGTCAGAGAACACATTAGTATGGGGAGATGGGGTGTGAAATAGTGAACTATTTATAGTGCCATAATGGGTGCAAATGACCCCAAAAGTCAAGTATTTATTATATTTATTTTCAACCATTGGGACCCACTGAGAGGCGTATGTGTCAATCTAAGCCATGGAATAAGTGTCTCACTAGGAGATCTATATTTAGATACAACCATCCAATGATCAGACGTGTCAACCAGTGGGGAATGTCCTAATTCATTTCAACGGTCACCGAGTGTTGATCGGGGTTACAACTATATGGATATGTGCAGGGTAATAATATATACTAGTGTCCTAAGTTTGATCACCATCTAACAGTCCGAAAGTCACAACTTCGACAAAGAGCGAAGGGTGAACATATCTCTTAAGTTAGGTTATCACTTAAGGCACTCGCACATTTCATGCACTCAGCTTGCGGGCCCAAGTTGAACTACCTTAGATGCGATCTCCACTTAATATCCATGATGGACATTAAGCCTGACAAGATGGATGTTATTATATAGTTTCGAGTTTAACGAACCATGAACGTGCGTTATAGACCTAATTCGGTTAATCGGGGTATTTCTACAATAAGTTAAACCTTGAGATTTCTAGTGGGGTGTCAACTAGTGTTGGAATTTTCCAAATTCATGATGCTACCCATTCGCAATCAGCAAAAAATTGTATTCTTCTCTAATTATCCTAAATTCGTCATTTCTAGCATAATTAGGGCATTTAGTTGGGCTAGTACAGCCCTCTGGCGGTTCCACTAGTGGACGTACTGTACGAAATTTTACAGGATGCTACAAGAAAGGATTTCAGAAGAATACGTGGTTTGCTAGGGACTTGTAGAAATTTAGAAGTGTTGAAAGATTGGAGGCTGATAAGATATGGAAGTGTAAAAAAATAAGACCCAAGTGTTGTTTATATAACAATTCAAGGGCAAGATCATATCCGCATTCATTACATTAAGAAAGGTAGTGATGGCATGCAAATGTTGTATTTACTTCCAAGGAGTTAAGATGTGGAGCCGTAGTGGCATTTATTTTGGCAAAGGAAATAGTGCATGATTCCTTGTATTATTGCTACGTCATCAAAACAATTATTCTCCCTCTCGTGCAAGAAAAAGAAAAAATAGCTAAGTATTGATGGTCGAGCCACGAATAGAAAAAAAACTCATGCTGATTTCATGGATTTCGGATTGTCATACAGGCTGATAGAAGAATTAAAAATTAAAAGAGGGAAAAATAGGCATTTTCTCTTGTAACTTTGACTGCCTGATTTCTTATTGATCAAGATCTATTTGAGTTTTCGAGGTTGCACGCCTGGCCTAGCCGATTGATGGAGTATAGTCTCAGACGAAGATGACCAATGTGCTAACTCTGATTTTTTATTGTCCCTAATCCTTGCCAATTCCGGACGATTTTTGCAGCAAGATCAGTCATTTTTGTGTCCAACTCCTTTAGTTTAGCATATGTAATAGAGAATTATTCTCCAACAGTAGTAACTTTATTCACTTTAAGGGTTGCGGATGAATGCTCGATCTGAATCCTGTCGACCATGGCATTGATGTCTTGATACTCTTGCACTAAGTCCATGAACTCATAAAGCACAAGCATCCTGGCCGAGAGGGTTTCATCCGAGCGAGAGAACACCTGATAAAGATGAATGAGAAGTGTCTCTCGACTAACCGCCGTGGATATGATTTCAACATCCCCTGGGCATATGAGAGGTCATAATTCCTCTTGAAGTTGCTGAAGTTTTGAAGAAGGTAATGGGGACTCAGCCACCATGATGTCACCGGTAAGAGCTCGACTGAGAGAGGAGAGTACTTCTTCAACGAGAAATGTTTCCTCGAGTATCGAAGGTAGAGCTATTGACATTTTGACTGTCAGATAAGGCAAGGGAGGGACATTGCCATTAGTCATAAGAGCCTCAGTGGTTGGTGCTTGGCTAGGATAAGTTGTAGATGGGTGAGGTGGTTCTTCTTTTTCTTCATCCAAAATCAGCACACGACACCTATTGGCTGTGTTGGGAGTTAATTGCCCAATTGATTCCAAGGGTGGCGCAAGTTGGTTGGCCGATGCCGGTGTGGAGTGAGAATATGCAGTTCTATGAGAACTTTGCGGAATCACCACAATAGCCTCGTTAACCTCTTGATCAAGAGCAATTGTGGAGGCCTTAGAATGGATGGAAATAGGGAGAGGTTCCACCAACTGAGCGATTTTTGTATTCCCTTAAGCTTGGTCTTTAGGCCGAGGGACATCGCTCGTAGTCTCTTCAGAATCCGAGACATCGAGTTTTTCTGTAAAAGTTTATGTCTCGACGACTACAATGATAGCAGTGACTGTTTTAGGTTGTTGAAGTCGTGGCACTGCGGGAATGATTTGTTTCTCTGTCGCCAAAAGTTTCCTTGTCGCAGCATAAATAAAAGATGTTAGTAGAAGCAAAGAGATGTGAAGTCGATACATAAGGAAGGAAATAGAGAGCATCCACTTAAATCGAGTGGACAATAAGAGTAAGATATCAGTCATTATTGATTGAATTTTAGTAGGATCATTAATAGCTATTATTAGAGACGAGCAGTGGTATGAAAAGGTGGTGGATTAGGGTTGATAAGGTTTGAGAAAGTAGTCGAAAGGGATGTTGGGATCGTCCAACCTTTTCTTTTCTTTTTCCCATTTGTTCCGGGCTTTATTAAAATGAGATTCCTTATGTTTTTTTATAAGCCTCTTTCATCTCCCAATAATATTTTGAAGGCGATAATCTCGGATAATACTTGGTATCATAATATTTTTTGAAAGTAGAGACAACCTTGGATGAAGAAGGAATACCTGAAGTCTTTACAACTGCTCGACCGATGCTAGTAGTCGTGGGAGACTATTGGTGTGCCTGGAGCGGTAGGAGGTTTAGGTATAGGACCTGAAAGAGATCCAAGATCATAAATATTCCTCAAGATGAGTGGAGCTATATGTGTCTAGGCCGGTTGAATTAGTAAATTTGCCTTGATTAGACCCACAACTGTGATTTTTTGGCGCTTTGGCTGATAAGGAGCTTGATCGACCACCTTTATTGTTACTAAAGGGGGAATGATTGAAGTGACCGATGTCGTATTTATCGACCGTGTCTCTCTTTGAATCGGAGTCACGACCAATTTTTACATCGTTGCTTCTATCAGTCGCTACTTTTCTCTTCTCGGCCATGGGTTTTTCTATCCTTGTAGATGAAGGAAAGAGTCGAGCAATGATAAACTCGGAGGACTCACTAACTAATGTCTTATAATAATTCTTCCAACAGTCACATAAAGTGATCGTTTGACGTGGACAGCTAGGGTAGAGAGGAGGTTTGAAAGCATAACCTATGGTTTCAAAGCATAACCTATGGTTTCAAAATTACTCTAGAGAATTTGGAAAGTACTGACCTAGTCCATGATCAAGCAATGGTTTAAAGGTTGGTTGTAGGTTTTATGGGTGAATCGGTAAGGAATGCATTGAGCGAGGTCGAATTGACGAGTGAGAAGATTGAGACAATATTGTTTGACCTCAACTATGACATTAACTGTCACGCCCCAAACTTAAAAACTGGGCTCACAAAATTTTCAATCACCGAATCCGATGCCGACAGCCTCTGTAGTACCCCATCTCGGCTTCCAACATCCATACGCCAGATTCCGATCCTGGGATCCTACAATGAAGATTTTTAACGTACATTTGTTTCATAAAAGCATAACCACAAGTTTACCCAAATCACAAAGGCAACATCATCATCACAGTGGGTCCCATCCCACACGTGCAACACATGTGGGGTGGGCCCCACATAAGCTGAAATGGATGGATGGTGTGCATAAGCACATACATTACAGTGGGATCCATTCCACCATCCAGGGCAGATGGACGTAGTGGATATAGAATAAATGCATCAAGGTGGGTCCCACCTACCCACACGTGTGGGGTGGGCCACATCTAGTACAAATGGATGGTATGAATATAACATATACATCATGTTGGAGTCCACGTGGTGGCCTATCTGAGATTTGAATCTGCCTCAATTTAGGTGAGGTGGGTCCCACCATCCCAGGTAGTGGATAGTGTAGACGAAGGCATACATCATGGTGGGTCCCACGTGGGGCCCACATAATATAATATTATATTATTAAATAATATATAATATACATATATATAGGGGGGTACATCCAGCGTCTGGCCAGATAGATGGACAGTTGAAATACATACATCATGGTGGCCTACACACAGCATCGTCCAGATGGACGGTGCAGATCACATACATCATGGTGGCCTGCATACACAACACCGTCCAGATGGATGGTGCAGATCACATACATCAGTGGCCCCACATGGCTTGCTGATGTCAGTCAGTGGTGGGACCCACCGTCCTGGACGGATAGTCTGGATCATCAGACCTCACTTGCTATCATCAATACACCAACTATGCAGCTGGTGTGCGGTAGCCAGCCAATCTGCATCCAATAAGGTGGGTCCCACGTGAGGCCCACCATATATTATATTAATATAAGTTATATTATATAATATATATATATATATATATTATATTATTAAAAAAAAACAGCGTCCAGGCCTTGGACAACGGCCTGGATGCAAAATACGTCGAGGTGGGTCCCCTGATCTAGCAAAATAGGCGGACGATGTTGGATATGCAACACAAACATCAAGGTGTGGCCCACCGTCCAGATCTGCTGGACGGTGTGGATGAAAAATATACATTATGGCATGGGTGGATCTCCACCGTCCAGATCCACTGGACGGTGTAGGTATAATAAATACATCATGGTGGGCCCACATCAGCGTGGCCCACCACTGGATCAAACTGATACTTGTGATTCCCTTCATCCAAGGCCTACCAAAAATCCAGCAACATGGTGGGCCACGTTCCAACACCAAAAGAGAAGGAGAGAGAGAAATATATATATATAGAGAGAGAGAGAGAGATCGGTGGAGGGGAGGGACCCCGCCACTGTGGACCCTCCCTACACAATGCATACATCAAGTGGGTCCCAAATCATGTGGACCCTACATCAAAGTCAAACGGTATAAACACCCACCTTTAATCTTCTTGGACTTTTTCTTCCATCAACGCATCCTAGAGCTCCAAGGGATGCATTTCAATGGTGGAGATGGTCTTTAGATGGTGGGATTGAGTGGTAGGGAGGTGGGCTACACTAGCTTCTCCTCTCCCATGGAAATGTTGGACGTGGGTTCCTTGGAGAATGAGGGAGAGAGATGAGAGAGAGGGTTGTAAGAGAGAGAGAGGGATGGGTGAGTGAGTTGACTTTAGGGTTGCTTGGGGATGGGGCATGTACTTGACATGTGAGGTGATGTGGTACTTGATTGATGGGATGTGATGTGATTGATTTGAAAGATTGTCTTTGGTTTGCAAGTGCGTGACGTTTTCCTCCAAATGAACGTGGGCTCGTATCTTCTGGCCTGGGTATTGCCTCGGCGCGTAATACGCGGTGTTGGAACCGCGGCGACGGCGCAGCCACTAGGGTATAAGTCTCGGGTTGAGCCGACTCTGGAATACGGGACTCGACTCAAGGTTGCGCACAACTGTCGATAACAGATCGCGGGTCGCCGGAATTCGACTGGGAGGACCGCGGAAGTCTACGGAACAGTACGGACTAGGATACGGGTCTTACATTAACACCCATGTCCAGTGTCATCATAAGGAAGATCTCCGCAGATGAGATAACTTTCCTAAGCTTTATCTCTGAGCTCCGCCATCTTGACATTAGTTGCCTCATATTCCTCCATGAACCAAGCTGGGCCGAACTCTTTATCACTGAAAGGGCAGAAAGAACGATTGGGTTTATTTAGGCCGAGTGAGGAAATAATTCATGTAATCTGCAAATGAATGGGTGGATTTAGGGTAGAGAATGTTGCGATGACAAAAGGAAGTATAAGAATCGGTGAGAACAGGATTTACAAAGGTAGAATGAAAGTATCCACAAAGCCACATTTACATGAGCCATGTAGACCCTCCACTACAGTAGAAGCTTTTGGTGGTTACTTCAAACATGCTTTGATATAGGCAACCTAGCACGAATGGAGCGATAGTTAGTCGTCGTCCTTTAGCTGGTGCCTCGGCCAAGTGAACGTAATCCTTTATGATATGTATAACACTCACGTAGAGTAGATAACGACAAATCCACACCAATAGAAATGACGTATGCTCATGATTATCAATTGTATTACGTGTCTTGCGCTAGGTGGATAAGAAAGTGGAATAAGCTCGCCCATTCTCATTAGAAGGATGAAGTAATGCTCCTTCTCCTATGTGAAGTTATAATAGATTGGATTGCCAAAAGAAAGGAGATGGGTGAAAGCATAGATGTCCATGATCGTAGGACTCATGGGACCACATCCAAAATAAAACATGTTGATTGATAGGCTCTAAAAAGCTAAAGCTATCGTAAGGAGAGAGGTGTTAGCCGAATATTCGTGCAGAGAGAGACTGATGCATTCGTAGGTGCCAGCCTGGCCCTATGTATCGTTGTATTGTTCTTATACTCGGGTATACCATTTTTACCAACTATTCATCGGTCTAGGCAAGGATCTTGAAGTTTTAAAGGCATTCGCAGGTTCTAGAAGATGATCAGATTAAACGAGGAGTATTTTACCTGGATAGCTAGGAAAGAATGGTTCCACTAATCGAATCTGCTCATGGGTAATCTTGAGGTGGAAGGTGGGTCCTAACGTAAGGTACACCTAACTTGGTTCGACAGGGGTATTGAAGATGATGTCATTGATAACCCCGGGAGAAAGAATATCCAATTCTTTCATGAAAGCTTCTTGTTGAAAGATCGGAGTAGTAGAAGAAGCAAGAGCCATGGTAGTTGCAGAGATTTCGAATGAGGAATGGGAAGTGTGAAGAGTAAGAGTCATAGAAAGGTAAAATCGATTCAAAATGGTGTATATATTGGGCAAGAATGTGTGCATTAATGAGAGGATGATTGTAACAACCTGGATTTTCACTGTTTTGGATTTTCAAAAAAAATCCTTAATTTTTTTAATGTAATTAACTGATATTATCACTTACTGACCATTGGCACTCAATGTTAGTTTATACACAGGTGATACCAGTAAAGAACAAGTCCGATTAATCAATCGTAAGAAGCCAACGAATCCCCCCGATCACTTGAACATCAAGTTTAGCACCATGATTTACTCACGTAGGGCCCAAATCTAACCGACCCATCACTAACTAATCAAGACAATCATAATTAAATTAAAGATTTAACCGAAGCTGAGTCAGATAAGGCCCAGATCTTGACTAATAGACAAAATCAACCCCGTTACTCTTTTAGCCTAAAACCGACGGTTGAGAGTAAACATGACCAAATCTCCACTTTCACTACTTATAAATAAGCCACACTATGAACATAGTTAATCCAAACCCTAATCATTGCCCACGAGAAATCTCAATACCTAATTCATTCCAGAAATGTCTCGATTTTTTGAACAAGCTCTAGACCGCTCGTTGTTGGGCCACTAGTTCCAAAACAATAGAATAATGTTCGTCTTACTGGGCTTGACGTCCATCGCGGGAGTTGGACCTTGTAAGTGCTAAGGTTTCTAGCTCCTATAATTGTCAAATTTTGTAGTGCCAAAACCTCTCTTGGAATCTGTGTCTTATGTAGCTATCTACATAATGAAGACTGTGCATCACTCAAGAACAAAGATCTTTACTTTAAGAAATGCAAGTTTACATGGTCATGTTCAAGTACAACATCAAGTGTGTGTTCAATGTTCAAGATTCATAGTTCAAGCTCCAGTCAAGACAAAGTTCCCATACTTTGAATCTCAAGCTCAAGATTTAAGATATTTCAAGTTCAAGCTTCTTGAAGTTACAAATTCAAGGTTGAATATATTTCAATCTGAAGCTTCAAAAGGTTTCAACTTCAAGCTTCATCATGTGTAATGATCACAAGCTTCGTGAACTTCAAAGATCAACTATCAACCGAAGGAAAATAAGTTTCAATGTTCATACATCATGTTTAAGGTATGAATGACCCTATATTGACCTTAAGGTAGGTCATTTTGAATACATAATTCAATTAGATCATTTTATAAGTGAATAGATTGTTTCTCGACTAGTCTTGGACTCTGTACGACTAGTTCTAGCACTGGTTTGACCAGCCCAAGAAATTCCTCGACCAGTTCTAAGTTTATTACAAATTTTCAGAATTTTTTGTTAAGCTTCGACCAGTCCTGGAGACTGCTTGACCAATGATGTGAACAGTGCTCGACTCGTTCTCGACTAGTCCTGCAGACTCGACTCAAAGTCCAGCAACTAAATCTAGTTCCACACGAACAGTCGTGGAGGTCCCTCGACCGATCGTGTAGGTCCCTCGACCGATCGTGTAGGTCCTACGACCAGTTGTGGAACGGCTTTGTCTTATCGCGCCCAAATTTTGAAAGTTTGTTGGTCCTACGACCAATCATGGGAACTACAGGACCAGTCGAGAGTGTGATTTCTTCACTTATAAATAAAGCACGAATTTCAGAGTTTTTCATTCAATTCAAGCTAAATCAATACGCCACTCTGAGAGATAAGTTAGTCATCTTTTAAAGCTATATTATGCTCATTTAATATTCTCTTATTTTAGCTTTATTATATTTGATTTTGTATTCTATATTCCAATCATATTTGAAGAAGGGATTGAGATTGCCATTTTCTTGGAATCAAAATCAAATAGAGCTAGCCCAACTTGATTTAATTTAAAATTAATTTAGAACCTAGAACCATTTCATATGTGAGTGTGGACATTGAATTTCTACGTTAAACTTCTACTCCGATCTGGTTCTTTCGGGCTGCATCAAAAAGAGAATATCCAGGTATTTTACATTATTGTAAATTTCTGTATTTTGGTTTCATTGAGATTGTGCCAGAAAAATCTCTCTGTTTTGGTTTGTCTAAGGTGATCCAAAAAACTCAGTGTGTGGGGTTTTTTGAATTGTGTAAACCCACTTGAAAGACACAATTGTGAGGATTTTAGGTGAACCTGGAAAAACCTATTTTCATAGTGAACGTTAATATCCACTGTGTGAGGATATTCGGAGTGGAGTAGTTGTGTGGCTGTTTTTCTAAATAGTTGGTGTACACACAAGCGAACCACTATAATTTCTGGTCATGTGGTTTGATTGTTTATTTATTTTTGTGGATGATTGTAATTTTCCTTTTTTCATTTGTGAAGAATGTTGTAATTTCTTTTATGCAAGTGTGGGAATGTTGTAATAGCTTAGATTTCTTTTCTTACTATTCATTTCTTTATTCCTCTGTATCAGTTTGAGTTTTTGATACACAGACCTTTCTAGGAATCAGGTTGTCCTACCATAAACCTTGGTTTTTGGTGTAGGGTTGTCCTTACAACAACATCTGTATCAATCTCTCAATACTCATACATTTGAGGTTGTTTTACATTTCCGCATTGTGGATTATTTAAGTATTATCTTTCCTTTATTTGTTTATATTCTGTAATTAATTTTTTAATTTGGCATAGTCCTATTCACCCCCCTCCCTCTAGGACTTAATAGCTCGGCCTTTTCAGACCTGGGTACTGTCCAGAACCGTTCAACTTGAGCCAAAGGACGAGTGCATGAGAAGTGCAAATACCCTAAAGGAAGATGCTGAAACTTAAGTGAATTGGGTCATCTACTCTTATGCAAAGTTGAGGATTTCAGACCGTCGGTTTACGATCAAACTTCACACGTGGAGTAAGAATATTTTCCTGCTCATATCCGTATAGTCGCGGCCTCCATCGACCATCAGTGACCGTTGAATAAACTTCTAACCATATTTGTCGATCGGCGCATCCAAATGGCAGGCCAAACATGTCCATATGTAGATCATCATAGGGCTAATTATCCTATGGTGTATATTAATATGTACACCCCGTAGTGGGCCCTAGAGGCTAGAAAAACCCAACCCTTAAGGCCATTTACACCAAATTTGGCAATATATAAAGGTCTTATTTGGGTACCCCCTCCTCCCATAAGAATTTCATGCTCTAGAGCAAGAGAAAAAAAGGGAGAAAGGGAGAAGAAAAGGAGGAGAAAGGAGAAGGGAGAGACCTTGGGGTGTAGGTATTGGTGCACCTCCGCCCTCTCATCCCCTCTTTAGCCGCCTCGTCGTAGCCGGAGTCGTCGTTAGAGCTTTCCCGACAATGGTTGGAGGTAAGTATTAAGTCTCAAATATAATTTAGGATTTTAATAATTGTTTATCCCAAATCTCATAAGCTTGTATGTATGTTTAGGTCTTTTAACAATTTTCTCTAAAAACCCTAACCCTAGGAACTCAAAATCAGAGATTTCTTCTTAAAGGTGCGGACTATTATTCTTAGGTGGCCTAGCACCAATTTTAGTATGAATCTAATGATTATGTTTGATTAGGTGATGTATTTGGATAATCTAGAGAAAATTTAGGCAAGACCTTACATTTTAGATCCTCTCAATCAACATGGAATGATTATGGAATGTTTGTTGTTCCTCAACATGATTGGGTATGAATTTGATGATTGTTTATTCATTCCTAGCTTGATTTTTGTACAATGTTTCCTTATAACATGTATGATGCATTAACCCTTGTGTATTTTGTACTATGAGATACATGAAATTCTTTGCTTCCTTACTAACCCACACAACACACTTGCACATTTATTTCGTAATAATGTTAATAGTCGGATTTATAGAAAAACTTGAATTTATATGTTAATGTATGACTACTTGACATCACTTGTGCTAGATGATAAACCCTAGTTTGTTGAAGTGCTATTGAATACCATCAAATCCCTAGGTTGCTCAAGAAACTGAGGTGAGAGAAGGTGGTCCCGTTGGTAGAACTATCCTGAGGCTAGACCAACGGATTTGGGCGGATGCGAACGGGTGAGAGTAGTTGGACTACATGGGTTGCTTGTACCCGATGTCGTCACGTACTCGCCTAAACTCGCACGGTCTAGTCCACTTCCTGACCAACCATGTTTGTTAATCATGTCTGTTCACGCCTGTATGGAACCTGGAACACCCTTCAACCACTGAAGCTCATTGATAACCATCTGAAACTGATCCACTGACTCGAGAGCCGGGCATGGTGGAATGGGACACTGTGTCCGAGCTGTCGGCCTACGCTGGGGTGACGAGCCTCCCCGTAGTGACCGCGAGCGATCCCTCTTCTCAGCACTCCCCATGTGCTTGAATCGAGGATGGGGAACCCAATGGGATCAAGGATCGTGGGGTCCTGGCCTCGCACATTGAGGGGTCTTGGCCTTGCAACCAATTAAGGGCAATGATACGTGGGGTGTACCAGTTTTTCCAATCTGCTGGATGAACGAAATTAACTAAATACTCGGCTAACATTATTCACGTATCGCATTAGCTAGAATTTGGCGACTTGGAAGTTGAGGTCGCAATCAGGGAGTGTTGGTCATGCGCGATCGTTAGACGAAGTCGCTCGAGGGAGTGTTGTTGCGAGGTCATGCATCATATCATAATACATGTACATGCATTAACATGACTAGTTTGGGATATGTGAATGTATGTCTTTCATTAAATTTATCATATAATTGCTACTTGTTGTAACTTAAGGCTAACAGTAACCACTGAGTTAGATACTCACTTCCACTCTAGGACGGTGTTTTAAACCACCAACCAGACCCTTTACTAGATGCAGGTGAGGCGGAGCTCGACGAGCCGAGTGAGGTGAGCAAGGATAGGGAAGATGAGCTTCCTTGCTTCCAGACTTTCGGCGGATTCTTTTAGTTTAAATTCGGGCTACCGCGAGGTATGGACCAGGGCCCTAGTCGCTTTGGGCCATATATGGGTGAGATTAGTTTCCTATTTAGATGATTTTGGATTTGTGTTTTGGATATTTTATATTTAGTGGCACTTGATACTGCTTTATGATGTACTTATGCTTCATGTCTTGCTAAACTCTCCATTGTTTATGAGATCATCCAAAGGTAATTAAAATTTGAAGCCCATTAGGGCACCCATGGCACTTGGAAATTTGGGAGCCAAGTTCCTACACGACCCCTGAAAACCCGGGGTGTTACAATGATCACGACTCCTCGAACAATACGATTGTGTGCAACTTGTCGCAATGTTGGCCATAAAAAAAAAGAGCAAAACCGTCATTCAGTTTTCGTCTCGACCGAATATAATCAATAGGGAATTGACACGTGGAAGAAAGGTTAAATGCTTTTATTATATCGAACAACAAGCACCGTCACTACCTTTTGCCCAAAAAGGTAAAGCGACGTAGGGGGCAATGTTGTACCCTATTTGTGACCATTCCTGAAATAGTCAATTAGGAAGGACACGTGTCATTGCATGAGAAAGATGTAGCATGCGAAAAATCTTTTGAAATACTTGAAGCACGTTTTACGAAATTATACGAAATTACAACTAGCGTTGATTGAGATGATACATGTCATCTAATGATGGGGCGCAGTTGAGGCATCCAGAAGCAGAGCATGAACAAGCGAAAAGAACAGTTAGAGGGACATGTGTCAAGAAGAGAATGAAGGATCTGGAAGAGCAACGTGATGACGAATCAATGGCCATAACCGTCGAACGTAAAAAAAAACGTCTGAAAAATATTCGCAAGAGATCTATAAACAGCAAGGAATCCAACAAGGCAAGTCATCTCACACCAATTCAATCAAACCAATCAAATTATCTTTCCTTATCATAATCGATATGTTAGCTCTATCCTAGGAGTAGCAATAATCCGGTATCGGTAATCCTTATTTGTAATTTAGTAGTGGTAGTCTTTAGCTGTAATCGGTAATTGTAATCCAAGTCTACGTTTATACATTGGACTGTTTTCGTTTTCAATACATCTAATTCTTTTTTAATAAAGGCGCTTCTATTTGCTCCCTCATGTGATCGACTGTAAGTATTTTCTTTTTGTCTGATTATTTTCACATACAAAAGTCTTTTTGTACAAAAGGTAAGGTGCAACCCATCTTTAAAAGAATAATGTCACCCTCCGATAATCGTTGATAATCTTATAACAATCTTGTGAGTGACTAAATAGACGACCGGTTTTCTCAAGTCTCAGTCATATACAATCACACTTGACATAGCTGCCTATTTTCGAGCATGGGGTCAAGTTGTTCGGTTTGAATTGAGCCATGCAATCGGTGATTACGGCATGACTGCACACATCACAAGTGACCAAAGTAAACCGAGAGCCAAAACTTGAATCATTTCAACCCTTGAATGATTTGGATCGGAACATGAACGGTCACCGGCATTTGCTTTGAACATGAACGGTCATGCCTTCGTATAATTCATAGCTTAAAATATTGAATTTGAGAGGTTTTTTTTTTTTTTTTTTTTGGCATTCCCTTTCAAGGAAATACCTATCAAATAAACGGTCTGCGTCATTTAAAAAATTATAAATAAATAAATAAAAAAGAAGCCCAAATCCAACCGCTAAAATCTGAAGATATCTTATTATAATGAGCTGGGACGCGTAGTAGCAAGCCTCTATGCGAGTAGTCCATGAATATGGTGAGTAGGATTAGAATCTTGCTATGCCGGTGCCAAATGAGACCGATCATGACATTCATCAAGCAGGCTCGACCGTCCATGCTGCATAGCCCAAACATGTTATAACCAGTCTGCTCATCAGGTGGGCCACACTAGTACCTTGATTTTGGACTCGCACAATTTTTTTAGTGAATCACTTCATACTATCATTGTAACAAGCGATACCACTCCCTCACCGTAATTGTGCCAATTGAAATTGTCAAAGCGATCGAGACCTTCTGTAGATTGGTCATAGACCAAAATCTAACGTCAGATTGGAGTTACAGCCCATATCATTCAATCCCACCATCTGGACGGTTGGGATTCAATTAAATAAGAGTCACTGGCACAAATACAATGCCTAGGTGCATGTCTGTCGTTTGTGAAAGAACGGTAGCATGCCTTGGAGAACATCATGGCACACTCTCTTGAAGTAGACCCCGCCTGATCAGCTTGGTCCACTTGAGTTCTCATGTCCATCTAGGCCGTCCAAATTAATCGCCCCATCATGGATGCAACACCAATAAAAAATATCATAACCATCTAATGAGGTTGGACCACTTATTATTTTGCTTTTGTCCATTTATTTCAGAACCACCAATTGGATGGTTTTTATGATTATTTAATCAATACTATTTTCATGTGCATCTACAACGGTCCCCCCAAAATTTGGATGGTCCGGATATCTTCACATGTGTGCCATGTGTAAGGGAAGATGAGTCACCACCATTCTAAAAATGGTGATGAATTTTCACATTCACATCATCATTATGATAGGCTCACGCAGCTCGCCATGCATGATAGTGGATCTCCTTGTCACTTTCTTAAGAGGATTTCCCATCTCCTTGTCAGAAATCCACTCCATCAGTCAAATGCAACATTCCATGGTGGGCCATTGGCCTAAAAATCAGATCAATCCATCACTTAAGTGAGCCACACCACAGACAATAATTGAGAGTAGTTAACTAATTAAAATCTTTCGTGATCGTTTAGAGGTTTACACATCCAGCTCATCCCTTGTATGTGCCCCACTTGGATGAGGGGTTAACCTAAGTTTCAGCTGTATTCAAAATTTAGGTGGGTCCCGCCAAGTGATTTTAGATATTTTAGTCACATTTTTCACATAGTTTTAGATGGTATGGCCTTCTTTAGTTTGGTATACTACCAAATTTAGGCACATCGGATGACCTAGAGGAGACCAACCAAATGCACGGAGTGAATGACCGACACACATCATAGTGGGAGCCACAAAGCTTGAGTTCATGGTTCTCTCTCTCTCTCTCTCTCTCTCTCTCTCTCTCTCTCTCTCTCTCTCTCTCTATATATATATATATATATATCTATATATATATATATATATATATATGGGAAAAGGTTTTATACGGTCGAGCTCATGCGAACTCCCCATGAGGTCGAGCTGTGTGGGCCCCACCATGATGTATGTCAAACATCAACACCGTGCATTTGATGGGTCCCCTTTAAATTATGGGATATCCCAAAAATCAGCCGTATATGGAACTCAGGTGGGCCATAACATCTAAAATCATGTGAAGATATGCCTAAAACATATAAAAGCACTTGGCGGGGCCCACCTGAAATTTGGATGCATCTGAAACTTGGTCTGACTCCTCATCCAAGTGGGACACACATAATGGATGGGCTGGATTTGTGAAGCACATCTCGGTGGGCCCAAAAAATGATTATGAATGTTTTAATGGAGGGTAACCCTGCTCAACTTTTGTATGTGGTGTGGCCCACACAAGTCACGGATTGACTTGATTTATAGCCCTAGGCCCACTATGGAATGGTGCACTGCCTGATGGGGTAAATGTTCGACATACATCATGGTGGGGCCACACACTTGACCTCATGGGGAGTTCTCATGAGCTCCACCGTATTGAACCTTTCCATATATATATAAATAGATCCCACGGAAAATGTGGACGAACACTGCCCGTAACTTTGAGAACGCTAGCTGTAACTTTGTTGATGCGAATCAAAAAGCTATATATTCACATTCATTTAAGAGCACGCGCTACCTATAACTTAGTTGATGTGAATTAAAAGGCCTTACATCCATGTTCATTCAGGTGAGCAGTAAGCTCCACAAGAATACGAGGCCAGACTTATTGTATAAATAGGAATCAGTGTAAGTGCTATAGTTGATAGCTTCACTATATTGTCAAATTTGTGGTGCCAAAGACACTGTATGTATCTTGTTATGAAGCTTGCATATGTGAAGAACAAAGATCTACACATGATATGTCAAGACAAAAGTCTCACAAGATCAGCTTCAATAGACAAGCAATGTTCACAAGTCAAGACTCAAGAATGTGAGAATGTTCGACTTAGTTCAAGATCTCAAGAAGTTTTCAAGTTTAAGCTACACCAAGATCTCAAGCTTCATTATGCTCAAGGTCATTTGTCTAAATTTCAATGTCCTTACTTCACTTTTGAGGTATGACTGACCATAGGTTGACCTTTAGAGTAGGTCATTTTGGATACATAATTCATATGTTTTATATAAGTGAGTTTGGTCTGTTATAAGACTAGTCCTGGACTTTGTTCGACTAGTCCTAGCACCGCTTCGACCTGTCTAAGATTTGCTTGGACCAGTCATAAGTTTATTGCAAAAATTCAGAATTTTCTGTTAAGCTTCGACCAGTCCTGGGGTCTGTTCGACTAGTCGTATGAACAATGTCGACTGCTTCTTCGACTTGTCGTAGACCTACGACTCAAACTACAGCATTGAAATTCGACTTGCTTCAACTAGTCGTGAGCAACCTTCGACCAGTCGAAGGTGTCCTTCGACCAGTCGTGAAACTGCCTTATCTTATCGCGCTCGAATTTTCAAATTTCCGTTGGTCCTACGACTAGTCGTAGCGACTTCTAGACCAGTCGAAGACGTGATTTGCTCACCTATAAATAGAGCACGAATCTCAGAATATTAAATACTACTCAAGCAATTTTAATCCGACCTTCTGAGATATAAGTCTGTGCTCCATTTAAGCTAAGTGTGCATATTTAATATTTTCTTTATTTAGCTTTTTAAATTAATTTTGTATCTTGTATTCCAATCTGATCTGAAAAGTGGAAGTGTTGTTTTCCTTTTTTCTGGAATCAAAATCAATTGAAGCTAGCCCATTTATTTTAATTTAAAATCTATTACAACTTAGAACCATTATATAGTGAGTATTGGACATTGAACTTTGACATTCAAACCTCTACTCCGATTTGGTTCTTTCGGGCTGCTACAACAAAGAAGAAAAAACAGGTATTTTACATTTTGTGTAATTTACTTTATTTGGTTTTATTTGAAGTTAAGCCAGAAAAATCTCAAAGTTGTTGGTTATCTGAGGAGAGCCAGAAAACTCAGAAGTAAGGGTTTTTGAATTGTGTAGGCTCTTTGAAAAAGACACAATTGTGAAGGTTTTGGGTGAACCTGTGAAAACCTATTTGATAGTGAACGCTAATATCCCCTGTGTGAGGATATTAGGAGTGGAGTAGCAATCTGTGTGGCTGTTGTTGAACAGTTGGTGTACACACAGGCGAACCACTATAACTCTTTGTGTTGTGTGTATGTGTGCTTTATTTTCCTATCTTTGATAATTCAGCTGTGGAATATATGTGTGCAAGTGAATGTTGTAATATTTACATTTCAAGCATTGTGGGAATGTTGTAATAATTTAGATTTAATTCCTGCAATTTATTTCAATTCCTTGCTATTTATTTATTCATCTTTAGTTTGAGTTTTTGATACAAAGACCTTTCTAGAAATAAGGTTGTCCTACCATAAACCCTTAGTTTTTGGTGTAAGGTTGTCCTTAGAACAATTTTTGTATCAACCTCTCAATTCTTGTTTATTGAGGTTGTTTTTCATTTCAGCATTATGAATTGATTTACTTTATTTGGTTATCTTATTATTAAATTCCGCTGTAATTATTTTAAATTTGGCATTGTCCTATTCACCCCCCCTTCAGGACATATAGTTTAGCCATTTCAACCAGTATCAATAAAAACAAAACAAAAAAACAAAAGTCCATAACCCACTGAATACCACTACCACTCTAGACTGCTAAAATCCTAGAAGTCGGTGGGTTAAAGCCAACCCCACACTTAACATTAACCGCCTATATAAGTGTACTGTGAGAGTTTCATCAGCTCACCTCCACCACCCCAACCCTTCTCTCCAATCCTGCAAAGTTGGAACCCTGCAACAAAAAGCCACAAGCATTATTAATGGAAAATATCATTGAAGATAAATATAGTAAAAAAAATGTTTATTATAAATTAATGGATACTTTTAAAAAAAAATCTAAAATATAATTAAAAACATAGTTAGCAAAACGTCGTATAGAAAGGGTATAAGAAATGTTTTGATTTATTAATTCTCAATCGCAAAATGTTGATAAAAATATATGAACAAAAATTATAGAGAATAAAAATTTCCAGTCTAATATGGTACCAATTCAATAAAACAAAATGAAGAAAGGGCTATATATGTATATATTTTAATAAGTTAAAATAAATAAAATTTAAGTAAAATAATTAAATTTCTAAATGGATAAGCAAGTATATATAGATAATCAAATTATAGATTAATACCTTAAATCCTTCCTTTCCAGGTGTTCCCCTTAATTTTAATTTATTTTAAATTATGAAGTTTAAAATAAAGTTTTACTAAGATGAGGTAAAAGAAAAATGATGTAATCTTTAAATATTCATTTCATTATAATTGCAATTCATTTGAAAAATGCTAACAAAAAAAGCTAACCTAATGATATTATCATGATAATATTGTTTAATAAAATTTTCCCAAAATATCGCGATGCTTTGAACATACGCCTTGACTCATGATGAGCTGAAATAGTTACCTTTAAGTCGGTTAAAATGTTTATGGTGGGCCCGAGCTCAAATCCAAGGATTGGTTCCTTTAGGGCCCGTTTGGCCGGTCGGATTGGAAGGGATTGGATGGTATTGGAAGGGATTGGAAGTTAAATCCCGGGATTGGCCGGGGCGTGCCAAACAAAGTCGGTAATCTGATCCCAATCCCATGGGTCTTAAGACAATCCACCGAAAACAACATCATTACGTTTAGATCCCATCCAATCCGCGTAATCTGTCCAAATTTGCCTGGGACGTGTTTAGTCCAAGGTATTGGAAGGGATGGGAAGGTTTAATCCCTGGATTGGCCGGGCCTGCCAAACAGACTGGATATAGCAATCCAAGATACATCAATCCCAGGGATCTCAAGACAATCCACTGACAATGCCATCATTACCTAGAAATCCGTGTCATCCACCCTAATACCATTCAATCCCTTCCAATCCACCCGGCCAAACGGGCCCTTAGAGAGTAGACAAAGATGAGGGGTGTTAGATGGAATAATAAAATAAAAAGCAAGTGGAGATTATATTATGTATATTATAAAGGGATGCGTATTAGCTGCTGACAGGTTGGGCATCAACTACTGAAGTGGCATCACCAAGTTCCCTGGGCCCCACCATGATATATGTTTTATATCCACACCGTCCATCCATTTTGATAGATCATATTAGGGCATGATTCAAAGAATGAGTCAGATCCAAAGCTCTAGTGGATCCCACCATAGAAAACAGTGGGAGAGTAACGTCCACCATTAAAAAGTTCTAATGGCTACAAGAGTTTTCGATAAGCTGATATTTGTGTTTTCCCTTCTTTCATGTCTTCTTTAACACATGAACAGGTTGGATCTCAACAGCAGGCGTCACTCTTCCCACTGTTTTCTGTGGTGGGGTCCACTCCAACCTTGGATCTGCCTCATTCTTTGCATCATGCCTTAAAATGATGTATCCAAATTTATGGACGGTGTGGATACAAAACATACATCATGGCAGGGCCCACATAACCTGGTTACATCACTTATGTAGCGAGTCTCGCGTCCATTATAAATTTGCTCTTATAAATCTTAATACGCCAGGCTGAGCTGGAGTTGGATTTGATTGACGAGCTTATCTGTCTTACAAGGTTCAAGCCTAACCAGATTAGGAAACGAGCCTGAATGTTACGCCCAAGTAAAGGGAAATGGATTGGCTACTCTCCTAACACCAGCCAATGGCTGGTGGTTGGTGCTATGTGGGCCCCACTATGATGTATGTGTTTCATCCATGCCATCTATATATTTTTACTGACCACTTCACGATATTATTCCAAAAATGAGGTATATCCAAATCTCAAGTGTACCATATTACAGGAAAGAGTGTTGAATGAGGGTCAACTATTAAAAACATTTCAGGGCCATAAAAGTTTTGAATCAAGCTGATCTTTGTTTTTTCTCTTCATCTGGCATTTATGACTTAATCAACATATTAGAAGTTAAATAGACAGTATAGTAGGCCTTAGGAGGATTTTAATGGTGGATATCCAATCACTATTATTTTCATGTGGTGTGGTCCACTTGAGATTTATATCCTCTCATTTTGGGATAAGCCATAAAATGATCGGTAAAAATGGGTGAGCGAAATTGATGAAACACATATATCATGGTGGGGCCCATGATTACCGACCACTAGCCACGGAGATGGTGTGAGTGGGAGTAGCCAATCCGTTGCCAAGCAAAGGGAGACGGATTGGCTACTCCCCCTCCCACCAGCCCCTTGGCTAGCGGTCAGTGCTCTGTGGGCCTTACAATGATGTATTTGCTTCATCTATGCCGTTAATCTATTTTTAAAGATTATTTTATGGCTTGATCTAAAAAAGTAGAGGGATGTAAATCTCAGATGGACCACACCACAGGAAAACAATAGTGATTGGATATCTACCATTAAAATTCTCCTAAGGCCCACTGTATGTTTATTTGACATTCAATCTGTTGATTGGGTCATACAGACTTAGATGTAGGGAAAATACAAATATCAACTTGATCCAAAACTTTTATGGCCCCTAAAAAATTTTTAATAGTCAACGTTCATTCAACGCTATTTCCTGTAATGTGGTCCACTTGAGATTGGGATATAGCTCATTTTTGGTCTCATACCCTAAAATGATCTAGAAAAATAGACATACGGCATGGATGATACACATACATCATTGGAGCCCACATAGCACCGACCATCAGCCATTGCGATGGCAGGGGGAGTAGCCAATCCGTTCCCAAGCAAAAGGCCCTGTGCCTAGCTACAGGGGTTGGGCTTGATTCTAGAGTCCAAGCCCTAGCCCCATGGGGAGTAGATTTGGTGCAGCGGGCCTCACCTAACAAAGTATAGCCGCCGGTTGTTCATATTGTGTTGTCCATGTTTATTTCCAAATCATCTTAGGAAATGAGTAAAAAAAATGAAGCCGGTGATTAAACCCATGCCATTAAAAACTTCCGGAGGCCCATTATAATGTTTATTAGGGTTTATGATTTAGAATCACGCAGACCACCTGGATAAAACGAAAATAAAGAATGGAAAAAATATCAAATATATTTTAAACTTTTATCACTTAAATTTTTTTATAAATTATCAATCATTACTATTTCCCATGATGTGGTCCACTCTAAATTTGGATTGCTTTATTTTTGTGGTTATATTATACAATTAGCGGAAAAAATAGATGACCTGCATGGATATACAATACATATATCAAGGTGTGCCCCATGTTCCGGGCGGACAGTGTTGGAATAGGCAGGGGCCGCACCAAATCCGTTCCCGGCCCAAAGCTGCCAGCTGGGCCATTGACAGCGGAAGAGGATTGGCTGGTGTACCACAGACCAGCCATATATCTGGTGTGGGTACGTGTCGTGTGAAGACGAGCGCTGCCTTCCTTGATCAAAGTTACATGACCCTAAAATGTTGTATTTATTATATTGACAACGCATATTTTTTTTCCAGACCATTTTAGAGCATCAGACCAAAACATGAATCCTATCTAAATATCAAATGGACCCCACCACAAACAGGAGAGGGGATAATGATTTTCACCGTTAAAATACTAGTAGGGCCACCGTAACATTTATTTTCCATCCAATCTGTTTATATGGTAACAAAGACATGAATGACGGAAAAAAAAACAAATATCATATTGATCGAGAAACTTCTGTGACATCAAAAGGGTTTTGATGGTAGACGTTTAATCCCTCATTGCTTTTTTGCAGTGTGGTCCACTTGATTTTTATATGTCTTATTCTTTTTTTGGCTCCAGACTTATTATGAGCTCACCAAATGGATGGACGGTTAGGATATAACACATACCTCGTGATGGACCCACATAACTTGCTGATGCCAACACACCAGCTAGATCGCTGGTGTGTGTGGTACACCAGCCAATCCGCTTCCATTGACAGCCGAATTCTTACTAAATGTTCTAGAGAGTTCCATCCCATCCTACAAACCTCACGCTCACACTCTGTCTGGGCGGATAGATAAGATCGGTGGATTTCCGTAGCAATCCAAACCTTCATCCCTCTCTCCCTCTCTCTCCCTCTCTCTCTCTGTCACCTCACGCTCACACTCTGTCTGGGCTGGACAGATAAGATCGGTGGATTTCCGTAGCAATCCAAACCTCCATCTCTCTCTCTCTCTCTCTCTCTCTCTCACTCACTCACTGAAGAAGGGGTGTTCTGAGGTGAATTCCCTTCTTCCCTTCCATTTCCATGTAATAAGACATTTCTAGGGTTTATGACTTCTCTTACTACATGCATACCATCCATCCATCCATACATGCTTTTTGATATCTTCTCCAGGTCTTTTCAAGCACTGATCTGAGTGTGATTGATTCACGGTCCATATCATTTTTGTATAAGAGATTTCTAGGGTTTTGACTTTCCATACATACATGAATCCATACATACATACACGCATACATGATATTAGATACCTTTATAGTGCTTGTGCGTTGATCGGATCGATACATGGAAGAATCTACATATTCTCCACCTTTTCAGCTTCATTTATTTCTACGCTAGAGTCTTTAGCTTTTCCTAATGTTTTTCGATTGTGATTCGTTTTGATTTTATTTTTCTTCTCGATTGCGATGAATTTGAGTTCTCAGCTTACAGATATAGGGTTCATCTTTAAAATCTTTTCCTTTTTTCTTTTTTTTGGGTGGTCGATCACTAGCTGGGGTCTTAAGTAGCTTGTGATGTTTTTTGTTTTTGTTTTATTTGTTTATATGATGCTTTGATGTTTCTGTTGCATGGGTTGCATTTGGGAAGATTATCTAATTGTTTTGGTTGAAAAATATGGATAATAATCAGATGGGTGATTTTGATATTTGGATCAAGTGCCTTTGATTATTGGCAATCAAATGCTGTGTGCACCCAGCACAGGATAGTTGAACACTTTATACTTTTTATTATGATCACAGGAAAGATTATTCTTTTTTACCAAAATGTGCAGATCAAATCACGATCTTATAATTATAATAAGAACAAGAGATCTTTCTCGATCATCCCTTTGCCCCTCATTCTTTGAGAATTAGAAAGAGAACTTTTCGAGTTTGAATTTGTTCATTTGGAATCTGAGTTCTTCTACTTATTTAGTTTCTTTGATTCTTTATTTTGTTACTCATCATGTATGCCCTACTATAATTGGACGTATGGCATGGGTGCAAATCATGATTCTCTTAACTTTGACCATCTGTTCATGACCTGCAACGGGCAATAAAATCCAATATTGGCAGGACTGCATACTGTTAAGGGAAAAAAAACGAGATTACTCAGTTTAGAATGTTAAATAAAAGTGAAAAGCTAACCAGTGATTACATGGTGGGCCACTCTTTATGAACAGTCTAGATTCCTGAATGATTGTGCAACATGTGGGAGAGCATGATATGTAGCACTGTCCATGGTTTACATGATGGATAATCACTTGGTTAAGTATGTCTTAGTTGCAACTACCCTTAAGTGTCATTCTTTTATCTCTATTTTATACTGTATTAGTTCTCTTTTCTTTTTGCATCCATTCAGAATTTAGGAGTTCCTGAGGATGAATTCTTACTGACTTATAGTGAATGGTTCTGCAATAATAGACTGGGGACTTTTCTTCATGCACCATTTTTGGAAGTGTATGAGTTGTTTGGCCAGCAAATGGAATGATCCCCTGTAAAAACATCCAAGAAGAAGTACACTGGGAGAAGTGAATCCTCTGATCTCATTATTTCCTAACAAGTCAATGGCCACCTTCCATTTCTGCAATAAGATTCATCACAGTGAACTTCCTTTATTGGCGTTTCAAACCAAACAATTCCTCATCATATTACTTATATTATGAATATTTGCTGAAGTTGTTTTCTATTGAGACCAGCACATGAAATTAGGTAGTCCTTTGGGAAGGAATACTATTTGTAGTAATGCAAGCAGGAGAAATAAACTGAATCTTTTGTAGATTGATTTTCCTAAGCAAGCTAGCACATTTGGTTTGACAAAATTTGCCCAAAGGCTTGCTTGGGTGGATCCCTCGCTCAGTGCACCCAATCACATGACTGCAAATGGTATTCCTCAAGTCTTGATAACCCCCCCCCCCCCCCCCCCCCCCCCCCCCCCCCCCCTCGTCTGATTTTATCAATTTCTATTTTTCCTAAAAAACGATGCCTACCAAAGTAATAAACTAATTCAATTCAATAAGAGCACCCCTTTACCCTTCCACTTTTGTTTTGTATGTGAGACATTGCTTGTTATTATTTAGGCTTTTCGTGTACAATGTATATATCTCTGAATTGTGTATTTTTCTTTAGATCACATACAACGATGGTGAAGGCTGTTGCTGTTCTTGGTGGCAAGGAGGGTGTTTGTTGGCACACCGTGAACTTCACCCAAGAAGGAGATGGTAATTTAATTTTATGAAATCATTTTAGTCTATTATGAGAGATTTATTCTCACAGCTTCTTAATTCGTTATGGTTGTGTTTGCCTCATGGTCATTTCAGGAGTGGAGTTTTTTTTTTTTTTTTTTTTTTTTGGAATTTTGGAATTCTACTTAAATCGATTTTCCGAAAATCACAAATGGGGCTTGTTTGTGTTGTATTGGAAAGAAAAGCTCTTTCACACCACATGAGCATTGTTTCATGATTTTTGGAAAATTTACTATGAATACTGTGAAGTATCTTACTAATGGCCCATGGCCTGCAGTGAACTGATGCTTTATGGCCCATGGGCCTGCAGTGAACTGATGCTTTGAGTTTTTGTTTTTCTCCCCTGGTCATTATTTACATTAATTTGTCCATATCAGGCCCAACTACAGTGACTGCAACTCTCTCTCTGGCCTTCAACTGGGCTCCATGGCTTCCATGTCCATGCCCTCGGTGACACACAAATGGCTGTTTGTCAACTGGTATTTTGTACAACTCAAAGATCTTCTCTATAACCTTTGTCAGCAAAAATAAATAAAGGCCATAAACAACAGCACTTGGTTGTGTGTAGTGCTGTCTTTTAATGCATCCTGGTTTGTCAATTTGTAGGGGCACATTTTAATCCTGTTGGAAAGAGCATGGTGCTCCAGAGGATGAGAACCGCCATGCTGGTGATCTTGGGAATGTTACAGCTAGGGAAGATGGTATCCTTTCTTTCCTCTGATTATTATTATTGTTTTTATTTTTTTTACTTTTGAGGCGACTTTCTTTCATTTGATTTACTCCAGTAGTTTTATCAATTGTTATCCCTGAGGTGGTATTATATGTTCTCAATAGAAATAGTTGGGGGCGAAATTTTCGTTTGACAGGCTATGAGTAAGGTTGGGTCTATCTTTTGGCAACTGAGCCATTTATCTGATCACCCCATCATTTGATGGCCACGCTTCTGTATCTCTTGTCAGATGATCCTTTCCATCTGATGAAGGCGGACAATTACAACCAGTGGCCTGCATTTAATGGAGGCCAAATTAGACTGTTAAATGGGTTGATTTTGGGTATCTCCCATCCGCCATGGTGGCCTCTATATGAAACATTGTGTATTTGATATTATCTCATGTTTATAGCTTGTATTTATAGACCAGAAGCTGGGTGTAACAATATCGCCACTGAATTAAAATGATGTATTGCAGTTTGAGGCCTGGTTTGACTGTGGTTTACTAATTTCCAGCTGGCACTAATTTCTTGAGTGGGTTGGTATGTTTCAGGTACAGCTACTTTCACCATTGTTGACAGTCAGGTTATTCAGTCTTTTGCCCAACTCTAATTTCTCCATTTTGACTTGCAAAGGCCTTTTTTGTCTGTGTTCTTCTACCTTCTAACTTATTCTACTGAGCATCAATTTATGTGCGCAGATTCCCCTTACTGGACCAAATTCCATCATTGGAAGGGCTGTTGTTGTCCATGCCGATCCTGATGACCTCGGAAAGGGTAAGTTTAGATTGTTTTTACTGTCAATTCCGTGTCATCAATATTATCAGCTTAAGGTCCTAATCAGTTAAAGCAAAATGTTATTCTGATGCTTGAAAATGCCATATCTCCATAAAAAATCTTTACTTGATTGTTGAAATCACGAATCTGAATGAACTCTCTCGCTTTGTAATCTGCAAGCAACGACATATATCCTTGTGATAAGGCTATTTCATAAAATGTTTTCTTTATCTTGGACTCATGGTGGTTCATTTGGTGACTGTTATGGGCCTTGTCAAATTCTACTTAAAGGCACAAAAAGCTGTCAGTCTACTATGCTCTGGTGTATAGCTTATGCCCATCACAGGTCGCCTCTGATAGCCTACTTCCATCGTTATTGTCCCATCTAATAGATGGCCAAAGAACAATGCAAGAAGAACAAACAAAGTGTGCTGATGTTGTATTTGAATCTGTGGAGCTTACTCATAACGGGTTGGGTTATTAAATGTATGGGACAGAGAAGTTTGGCTCCCAATGGGTTGGGATACTGTATACTTGTATTTGGACCCAACTAAGGGAATCGGATTAGGCTCCTTTCACATATGAGGAACTGGCTCTATTCCTAGATGGATTCTAAGGTTTGGCTCCCAACTAGTTGGGTCATTTTGTACTCATGTCCGGACCCAACTATGGGAATCCAATTTTCATCCTGTTAGATTCGGATGTGTATCATATACGGGGACTGGCTCTTTTGTGCAAGCCGGTTATTGAGTCAATGAGATCTCGACACTTGAATTGCAAAGAAATAGACAAGAATACATGCACAAGAATTTTTTAGTATAGAGGGAGAAATACTTTATTGATATCAAACTTCTTTTTACAATACTTAAGAAAAATTCACGCTTGGGAAAATTTGGAATTCTCACCCCCACCCAAAAAAGACCCTAAATGAATCTTTAACGAGGATCCCCTCCAACTAAGAGATTGATTTCAAATGAACTATATTTGATTTCAAATCAATCTAATCCACCTAAGATGTGAAAAGCAAATATAGGAAATAATCTTCAAAATCTTCAATAACATCTTTAAACCAGCCTCATATCATCCATCACATCTCTCCATATCTTCAATCACATCTTTAAATCAGACCTTGTATTTTCCACAAATAGTAAATTGGAAATCTTGATATTTAGGGCCCTAAATTCATAAATAAATAGTCCAAAATCAGCACATGTCGGCCCTGCTGTGGGTCACGAGCCTACATCTCTCTTCCCTAATTGGATTCAAGTATTCCGTTGGGTCAATTTCGAGAAAGAATAAAGATTTGAGATGGGCTTTTGGATTTGGAATCATGTCCAGCATCAGGTTTGGGTTCGGATCTGGATTGAGGCCCATACTTGAAACATGCCATTTGTAAGGTTTTTAGATAATAAGCAAGTGAAGGATAAAACAAGACGATCATATTTACAGGCATCTTTGGACCTAATCTGACCTGATTATTAATCAGGATTGAAATCTAGATCCAAGTCCAATTAGACCAGATTGGATATTTTGGGTGTCCACAGATTTGGATACCCATTGATGCCCCTACGTAAAGGCACTTGGGGTTAGAAGCGGAAGGAATTATTCTTGAAATGCTTGTGCCATCTTTACCAACTGATCATAAGCTCAATTAATGAGATGGGAATGTAAGAATCTTTTCAGCTCCATTAACACTGATGGGGTACCTAGTGCTTAGGAGCGAGTTGTTCTGAGTTGCACCTAGTGCTTAGGAGCAAGTCATGTTGATATGCACCAATGGTTGTGTTGACTTGTGTGTATGTGCATGAGCTCACACGTGTGCATGTGTTGTGTGCGCGTGTGTGCGAGCGTGTGGGCATGTCTCTATATATTCTCCTAATAAATATGTTTTGAGGGGGTACCAAACATATTTTTAAAAGGAAAGACTTCAAGAGGATGATGAGACATCAGATTAATACACAAAGGAGAAAAGTCCTCCTAACAACCTCAAAATAAATCACCATGCTTGTCATGCCCCAAACTTGGGGATTGGGCTCACTAAATTCCCGGCCGTCGAATCCAGTGCTGACAGCCTCTACAGTACCCCAATTTCGGCTCCTACATCCCATACACCAAGTTCCAATCTTGGAATCCTGCAAGGAGGATTTTCATGGATTTTTTAATGGACATGTGGGTCCACATTGGGACGATTCCCTTCATCCATCAGTTTGGCTAGCTCACAGGGGGGCCCAATGAGCTTTGGATCAAACCAAACTTGATTTTTACCTTCATCTAGATCTGTGTGAACTTGTGAACAAGTTGAATGGAAAATAAGCATCATTGTGGTCCACACATGGTGATCCACGCTATGACAGTGTGGCCCACCTGTGGGGCCTACTACAATCCACAATAGCATAAAAAGAAAAGGAAAGGGGAAAGAAAACGAAAGAAAGAGAATTTCGGCCATCAAGGTGGGCCCCCTCCATTATGGGGTCCACCACACAACCATACATATACAAGGTGGGTCCCACCCTTGTGGGCCCACCAAAATAAAATGAAACAAAGGAAAAATTGGAAAAACCCCATCCTTGCACTCATGATGAAGGTGAATGATCGGATCGGGTCGGATTGGTGATCAGACGACTTGGATCGTGATCGGGGCCCTCCAAACTACTCTCCTCTAATATTCTCTATTTCCCTCACAATTCTCTCTAACCCTTCTCAATCTCACTTTTTTTTTTTTTTTCCTTCTATTCTCTCTCCTTCGCTTTTCTCTCATACTCATTCATTCTTTCTTTCTTTCTCTAATCTCTTCTCTTTTCTTTTCTTTCTCACTCTCTTATTACAAAGTGTGGGGAAGTGTGAAGTGCTTGGCGGGTGTTGTAGAGAAATTGGATAGAAAGGGTATTAGAAAGGAAGATGGGTATAAAAGGGTGAAAAAGAGGGAATGAATGGAGTAGCTAGAGTAGGGGGTAGGTGTTGACGCTCTCTTGCATGGGGAAAGGGAGAAGGGTAGGGGTAGGGTAAAAGGAGAAATTATAGGGGTTAAGTGTTGCTTAGTAAGGGTGTTAGGGTCTTTCGGCGTGATGGAGTGGTGGGGTTGATGGGTGATGGATTGATTGACAAAATTCCTCGGGATTTGCACAAATTGGGCTTGCGTCATGTGTGTGTGTGTTGTGTGGCTTTTTGGATTGTGCAAGCAATAATATCCTTTAAACCGGGTGCCACAATGGGGTGTGCCGTGCGACGTTGGAATTGCAACGCCCGTGCGTAGGTCTTGGTCGTTGTTGTATTAAAATAGGATGCTCGATTGTGCTCGCTAACCTGGGTATGCCGGTACTAGAAACGAAACGTATGGTTGGTTAATTAGGGTACTTAACAGAAGTTGGTATTAGAGCATAACCTGAGAATACCTGCAGATGACTTCACATTTTTGTTATTCTTTCATTGTGTGATGATTGCAAACTTAGAATCACTAGAATCCCCAGTTTGGAAGGACCTAGAGAATTAACTTTTAGACTTCTTGGTTTGCGAACTTAGTCTAAATTAGCGTTCCTGTTTGAGAATTTAGAAACTTCTGACATGACACCTTGTCGAATGCGCTTTACAAGATGTTTGGGTTAGTTGTGCAAATTTGGAGGACATAATTTTTGTTAGGAGGGAAGAGCTGTGAGACCTGTACCCTGATTAACCCTCCGTAAGCTTTGTTTTCAATGCTGGCATACTCGAAATGGATCGGATTGGCAAGCACTGTTCGAGTGCCTTGTTTTGGTACGGCAATGATCTGAGACCTATACCTTGGTGATCACGCGGGCGCTACGATTCCAACGCCACACGACACGTTTCGTTGTGATATTCGGTTTGGATGATACTATCGTTGGCATAATTCGGGACAGGCCGCGCAACGCACGTGTGACGTGAGTTCCATTTGCGTAAATTTTGAGGAATCTTGTCCATCAATTCATCACCCATCAACTGCCCATCACCTTTTCCCCCATCACTCCATTACACATCATGCCAAAAGACCCTAACAACCTCTACAATTTCTCCTTTTACCCCTACCCTTATCCATTTTCCTATGCAATAAATCCCCTAAAGTTAACACCAATCCCTTACTCTAGCTATTCCATCATTCCTTTCATATTTTTCTCTCTTTTATCATTCCCTTTCTAATATTCTCTCTATCCAATTTTCCTCATTGGCTTTACCCGATACACGTGGTTGTGGGTGATTGTGTGTATCCGCAGGGATTAGTCTCACTTCAAAAAAGAGGTGGGGACACCCTGTGTCTTCAA
>JAJHSJ010001194.1:0-42392 GCA_021015155.1 Magnolia officinalis
TTTTATCTTAAAAGTTTCTCTTCCTGATGAGGATAATAGTATGATCTTGGGAATAGCGAATCCTTACGGCACGATCTACCTATTGAATGGCCATGATATCTCACGAGCGATTGCATTTATTTGCATTATCTTTCCCAGAACAAGATGACATATGATAGTGAAGGCAGATTTGCCGGATCCAGCGAAATGGGTGGGGCCCATCGATGCATGTGTTGTATATTCATGCCGTCCATCAGTTTTTTTCAGCCCACTTTACGATGTAGTCCCAACAATGAAGCAGATATTAATCTCAGGTAGACCAGATCATAGGAAACGGTGATCGTTGAACGCCTACCGTTAAAAACTTGCTAGGGTGCACTGTAATATTTATTTGCCATCCATCTATCAGTGTTTTTCAACTCATTTTAGATTATGATCTAAAAAATAAAATAGATTTAAATCTCAAGTAGAACACCAACAGTTAAAAACTTCATTATCTGTTCGTTAACAGCATTTTGGCACAATCAGTTTGGTCGGCTATTGGTGGCTGGTTGGGCAGTACTGTCATGCCTTCTATGTCAATTGAGGCAAGACTTTCTCAATGGTGGGCAGTTGTCCAACGACTCTATGCAACGCAGTTTGATATATATGAGGTTGATTCTCTGTTTTATTATTTGGGAGATGTGGAAAGCTCGAAATGGTGTAATTTTTACGGGGAAGTGCATCTACTCTGACCATGTGGTGGCAAAGATCAAATGGTGGGCGGGTTTCCTTTCAGACTGTAGCAGTCATAATAGTGGGAATAGGCCTTGGTACCCAAATCGAAGTTCGCCGATACATAAAAGAAGTGTTGACCGCCCCACTCTCATCAAGTAGGAGAGGCCATTGCCCGGATGGGTTAAAGTAAATGTTGACGGGTCTGCTAGAGAAAATCCGGGGAGTTCGGGTGGAGGGGGAATCTGTAGGGGCCGAGGGGCGAGTTCCTTTTTGCCTTTTCAGCTGGTTACGGTTTTGGAACTAACACTGTAGCTGAGATTCGTGCGGTCTATGATGGGTTGTATATCGGTTTACAGAGGGGTCTTAACAATATCATTATTAATTGAGATGGATTCACGTCTGGTAGTAGACCTTCTCAATGGAGTGGCTCAGTCAAGTTGGAAGTGCAGGCGTGGTTGCGGAGGATCAACCATCTCAGGAGGAGGGGCAATACAAAAGTGGTGCACATCCTTAGGGAAGGAAACTCGCTGGTAGATTTTATGGCCCGCTTAGGTAGCGCTTCTCAGAATCAAGCTTCTTACACGAATCAATTAGAGCTCCCGCGTCAGGTTCGAGGTATGATTTTTCTTGACAAAGTTGGTTTAGGATCAATTACTAAGGTTTGATTTCAGGTGGGGCATTTTGTAAGTATTTTGGTTGAGCTCTATATGATAGGTCAGGCTCGTATCTTTTTGTTCGGGGCTGGCCCGAATGGATGTATAGTCAGTCTTTCTAATAAATTGGGTGGAAGGCCCACCGTCCTTTAAAAAAAATAAAAATAAATAAAAATAAAAAAAATAAACTTATTAATAATGGCACATAAAACATAAATACCAACTTGATCCAAAAACTATTGTAGCCTGAAAAAGCCTTTAATAAAACAGCCGTTATTGAAGTTTTTAATGGACAATCACCACTTTTTCTTGGCCTATTTCACTTGAGATTTGGATCTAATTTATTTTTTGGTCAAACGTTGAAATGACTGAAAAAATTGAGAAGATGATATATATATATTATATACTATATATATAATATATATATATATATATATATATATATATATATATATATATATATATATATATATGGGAAAAGGTACAATGCGCTCGAGCTGACTATAAGCTTCCGTGAGGTCGAGCTGTGTGGGCCCCACCGTGATGTGTTTCGACCATCAACACCGTGCATTTGATGGGTACCCTTTAAATTATGGGATATCCCAAAAATCAGCCGTATATGGAACTCAGGTGGGCCATACCATCTAAAATTATGTGAAGACACTGTTAAAACATATAAAAGCACTTGGTGGGGCCCACTTGAGTTTTGCATGCACCTGAAACTTGGTCTGAACCCTCATTCAAGTGGGACACACATAATGGATGGGCTGGATTTGCAAACCACATCTCGGTGGGCCCTCAAAAATGGTTATGAATGTTTTAATGGTGCACGACACCTCCCCACTTCTGTATGTGGTGTGGCCCACACAAGTCACGGATTGACTTGATTTTTGAGACTAAGCCCACGATGGAATGGTGCATCTGACTGATGGGGTGGATGTTCGAAACACATCACAGTGGGGCCTACATAGCTCGACCTCATGGGGCGTTAAAATCAACTCGAGCGCATTGTACCTTTTCCATATATATATATATATATATATATATAGATATATATATATATATATATATATATATATATATATATATATATATATATATAATATGACAAATACATCAAGGTATGTCGTACAGTTAGGAAAACGTGACAGGAAGATTGTTGACAAAGCTGCCCACTTCCTAGTTAGGATACATTCCTACGGCATTGAGATTAGGGGTGTACATGAACTGAGTTAGCTTGGTTATCTCGCTCGACTCGACTCGAAAAAGCTTGATTCGACTCGGTTTGAAGCTAAGTTTGAGCCAAGTTGAGCTGATTTTTTGAGCTCAAAAAAATTTCAAACTAAGTTCGAGCTTGCCCGAGCTCGACTCAACTCGGATCGAACCCCAACTTAAATCAAACGGGGAACAAACTAGTTCGGTGACTCGGTTACTTTGATATTGATGTTGCTCACCAAGTGTTGGGTGAAATGACACAATGAAGTATCGACTAGTAGCAAGGAAGGTATGTATATGAAACAAATATCATTTTTTCTTGATTTCGATGTTACCTACAAGGTGTTTGATGAAATATTTGTAAACAACTGCTGCTGTTTTACATACAATGAGAAATTGAAAGTGCCCAGCATGTGTTTGTGAAAATGCCACAGAGGCTCGAACTGGCCCGAGTTGCTAACCGAACTGAGCCGAGCTGACCAGTCAAGCTCGAAGATCGGGCCGAGCTGAGTTTATGCTGGGGTCAACTAGTGGCCGAACCAAGTCAAGTTGAGGCCAGCTCGACTCGGTGTACACCCTAAGTGAGATGAAAAAATTGTGGAGCCCTCTTTGATGTATGTATCTAAACTATATTATGCATTCGTTCACTCAGCTCATTTTAGGACATGAGCTAAAAAATGAGGTAAATCTGGAACTCAAGTTGATCACATCATAGGAAATTATTGGAATTGTATAATTAATGTTGAAAACCTTTGGAGGTGACATAAGTTTTAGATCAAGTTGATATTCGTATATTCCTTTCAATCACATGAACATGTTGGATGATAAATACACATCCTTGTGGGCCCTAGAAAAGTTTCAAGGTTGAATGGTGGATGTCCTTACTCCCACTAGTTCTTATGGTGTGGTTTACATGAACTTCCATTCTCCCTCATTTTTTGGCTCATGCCTTAAAATGTGAAGGTAAAATGGATGGATGGTGTGGATCGCACATATACATTAGTGTGGGAGTTATGGATTTTACCACTAACTAATGCCTCTTCATTCCATGCTTTTTGGACCCTCTTTTCAAGCTGTATTTACTTAGTTATTTTCCTCTCAAACAAACACTTTTTAAAAGTTATGATTAACTATTTACTCCCATTTATATGGTTAATTAAAAAATAGACACTTCCTAAATAAAAAATGTAGAGAATAAAAAAGGAGGATTATGACCTCTGAAAAAAGCAATGAAAGATGTATTTAATCCTCATCTTGGTCTGTCTCAAAGAGATTAAAGAGCTGTGAAATTCAAAAAAAGTCACTTCTGAACAGCTATTTATATAATTGTTCAAACCGTCATTTTTGTTCATTTTGATGAAGAAAGGGACTCAATTCAAATCTATCAACCGACCATCCAATCAACCAATCCAATTACCATGACCACTATTTTTTTGGTCAGTTGCCATAATGATTGATTTTTACGCAAATCAGAGTGCAAAGTGTTTATTAGTGACTATACAATCTCATTGCCAGCACTGCGAAGACACACATGCGTCACTAGAATATGCATCATATCCTAATTCTCTTTAAAAACTCCAAGTAAGAATATTAAAGAAATAATGCTCATAAACAACTCTAGTTTTTTATCTCTAAAAAATGTGAGCCTGAAGAATTTCAAAGAGTTCAATCTTGCAAATCAAATTTGAAGGAAAAATTGAAATTTATACATTTTTTAAAAATAAAGTGGAGAAAAAAATATATGGACATGGACTCGAATAGAATATTCTACCTACTATTTTAATCGAACCCAATGGAGATAAAATCTCAACAATCTCCACTTACAAACAGCCAAATATACTTCATCTAGACACTGTACAAGGGCGATCCTGACCTTCGATTTTGCAATGGTTACTGGCATCTAACCATCTCATCCTGGGCCCAAATGAGGAGATGTATTGTTTATTATTCATAATTCCCAGCATTGGTGGCAACACCTGGACCTATATGCATAGATCGTGAGGTGATCATAGCCATTCATGTTTCATGTGCTACATCAGATTGCACACACGTTGAATGAATAATTCTCACCGTTGAAATGTGTAGTAGAACGTGGATTCGAATGTTGAGAATTTAATGGCTCACATTTAATCCCCTAAATCAATAGCTCAATAAATCAATGGCTGCTAAAGTCCCAAAGTTTGGTGGCTGGATCTTGCAATATGAAAACGTTTGGTCATGGCCCACCATCAGTAGAACACAGCAGAGCAATTGTCAGGATTGCCCAACATGAACCCAGCTTTGCATGCAGTGTACGGTGGGGAAGCCTTAGATCGAGGATCTTATAATTTTCTTAACCAATCTGAGCAGGGAAGGTGAGCACAAAAGTAAGATGCTTTCTTCCCACTTGTATAAGGTAGAGGACCAAGACCATTGCCAGATCCTACGGCCTTGATTATCGGATGCTGGTTCATATGTGATGAATCCAACACTATCTAGCTACTGGTGTAAGGACTCTGTGGGGCCCACCGTGATGTATGTATTTTATCCATACCGTCCATCTATTTTGCTGCCTTATTTTAGTGCATAAACTCAAAATTGAAGCATATCCAAAGCTCGAATGGACCACACCATAGGAAACAGTGAAAATAATGATGTGTACGGTTGAAACCTTCATAGGGCCACAGTGATGATTGTCATCTAGACTGTTCGTAAGGTTACACAGACCTGGGAAGGGAAAGCACAAATATCAGGTTGATCCAAAACTTCTACCGCCCCAAGAAGTATTGGATGGCAAAGCGTTCAATCCAGTCCCTTCATCTTTCCTTCTTTGTCTGGACAAAAGCACTCTCCAAAACCCAGGTGTGCAGTAGAACATGAACTCAATGGTTTAGGTATAATTCCCTCTGGAGTACGCCACCCTTGTGTTGAATCAACCTAATTTTTTGGATCAAGGGCTGAAAAGGAGTGCTGTTCGTGATGGACGGGTGGATCTCATGCACTTAAAGTCGTTTCCCTCCAGGAAGCATTAGCTACTAGTAGCCACACAACCGTTTTTTACTTTTCCAGTAAATATAAACTCCTATGTCTATTGTCGTTGCTGCTGTGGTTTGTTGTTAAGCTACAGGATAGCTGAATTATTACATAAAGACAAGAATTTTCTTGGAAGAAAGAAAAAGAAGTTAACATCTTCAGATCGGAAACGGATTAGCTAGTCAACTTGCAGTCTGCAGACACTAGCCAATGGATACGGGGCGGTGTTCAGTGGCCCCCCATGATGTATATGTTTCATCCATACCGTCCATATATTTTTTCACATAATTTTATGTTATTATCCCAAAAAAAGATAGATCCATATGTTATTATCTCAAGTGGACCACACAGTATTGATTGAACGCTTACCATTCAAACTTCCTGAAGGACACAAAAGTTTTGGATTAAGTTCACATTTGTTTTTTCCCTTTGTTTGGGTTTTTATGACCTATTCAATAGGTTGGATGTCAAATAAACATTACAGTGGGCCCCGAAAGGTTTTGAATGGTGTACATTCATTCACTACTATTTTCCGTGTTGTGATCCACATCAAATTTAGATCTACCTCATTTTTGGAATTAAGCCCTAAAATGATATTAAAAAATGGATGGTGAGCGTGGATAGAAAAATTGATTCCTAAATTTCATGGCTTAGATTCTGAAAGCCCCTATTTGCACCTCAAGGATTTTGAGAAATTAATTGCAACGTTACAAATAAACAATGGCAATAGGGATGTACTTAAGCCTAGATTATTCTCATTTTCTAAAATATCGGGCCAAAGCATGGCTCAACTCTCTAAGACCTAATACCATATTACATGGCAAGCCTTAAGTAGAGAATTTTTGAAAAAGTTTTTTCCTAAGCATAAAACAAATGCACTAAAACAAGAAATCATGTTATTCTCCTAAAAGGGGAATGAACTATTTTTTCAAGCTTGGGAGCACTTCAAAGACCTTTTAATTACATGTCCACATCATGGTTATGAACCATGGCACATGATTGATGCGTTCCAAAATGGGCTCACCATGGATACCCGTCAGTTCATAGAGATGATGTGTGGTGGAATCTTTCTTGACAAAGATCATAATGAGGCTTGCGATTTTTTAGATATGTTAGTAGAGAATACGCAGACATGGGATGTCTCTGCTAAATCAGACCAAATTAGACTCATTCCTATATAGAAAGCGGAAATGTATGTCCTAAGAGAGGAAGACGACCTTAATGCAAAATTCACTACATTGGCTAGAAAGGTCAAAGCCTTGGTTATTAGGAAGGTTGATATGGTTAAAGCAAACACTTCCTTAGGTAATTTTTATAGCATTTGTGGTGGTACAGAACATGCATGACACAAAAGATTGTCCAATAATCTCAGTTGTACAAAATATCACGCATGAGCATGATCAAGCAAATGATATAAATAACTACCAAAGGTCAGTTATGCAACCAATGGGAAACACGTATAATCCAAATTGGCGTAACCATCCTAATCTTAGTTGGAGGAATGGACCACAAATTAATGCGCTCAATGTACCTTAAATGCCTCCACAAAACAACTTCTTTGGGGCATCTAACAATGCATCATATGTGCCCCCGCCACAGCGATCATCTGTGGAGGATACATTGACTGCATTCATGAACTCTCTAGCTTAAATGAATCAGTCTCTAATCCAATCAAATCAGGAATTAAAGAAAACTGTCGCTAAGATTGAGACTCGACTAAATGCTAGGGAAAAAGACACTCTTCCTTCTCAACCTGTGTCAAACCCTAAAAACACACATTTCATTAGAGACTCAAATCTAAGTCAGCTACATCATGAACAAGCTAAGGGCATCATTACCTTGAAAAGTGGAAAAGAGGTTGATAACAAGATAATGCAACCTGTAGAAATACCGAAGGATGAGCCACTATCTCAAGAAAATGATGAATCGGCTATGGTTCAAGAGCTGCAATAACAAAAGGATAAAGAGACTAAGTCATATGAGCCTCCAGTTCCGTTCCCATCTAGACTTCGGAATCCGACTGTCCCCATAAAATATCAAGAGGTGTTGGATGTGCTCTAAAAGGTAACTGTCAATATTCCTCTACTTGATGTCATTAGACAAATTCCATCATATACTAAATATCTCAAGGACTTATGCACTGTAAATAGGAAATTAAATGTGCACAAAAAGACTTTCCTTACTGAGAAAGTGAGCGCTATCATTCAACAAAGGGCCGTACTCAAATACAAAGACCCGCGAAGTCCTACTATTCCTTGTATTATTAAGAATTTTCAAATTGAGCATGCTTTGCTAGATTTGGGTGCAAGTGTCAACTTAGTACCTTATTCGGTTTACAAACAAATAAAGTTAGTTGAGCTTAAACCAACCACAATTACACTCCAACTCATTAACCGCTCCATTAATGTACTAAGGGAAAGGACATGTTAGTTCAAGTGGAGAAATTCTACTTCCCTGTGAATTTTATTGTACTAGATACTGAACCATGTTTAAACGCTAGCACTCAAGTTCCCATCATTTTAGGCCGCCCATTCCTAGCAACTTCAAATGCAATCATAAAGTGTAGGAATTGAATGATAAACTTGTCTTTTGGTAACATGACTCTAGAGCTAATTAAATATTTTCAATCTATGTAAGCAGGCCATTGATAATAATGAAACTCATAAGCTGAATTTCATGGACTACTTGATAGAAGAAGAGGAATTCAAACCTAGTCTGACTAAGGAATTGATTCAAGTCTTCGGGGACTTAAAAAATTTTGATTTAGAAAAAGTGCTTGCTGAAATTTATGATGATAATGAGAGCACTACCACCCAGGACATTGATATGTACCAATAGAGACCGCGCACTCAAATCCTATCTATCAAGGACTCGCGACCTCTGCTATCACCAACCAATGTTCCAAAGCTTCATTTAAAACTACTACCAAATGAGTTTAAGTATGTATACTTAGGTGAAAATAAAACTTATCATATGGTGATCTCTTCATTTTTAGAGAATGACCAAGAGATTAAATCGTTGAATGTTCTAAGGGACCACAAAGGAGCCTTGGGCTGGACCATTTCTAACATCAAGGGTATAAGTCATTCCATATGCACCCATCGGATCCACCCTGATGAGGACGCCAAACCAATTGACAACCTCAAAGGTGTCTCAATCCAAACATGATGGAAGTTGTAAAAAATGAGGTGATCAAATTATTGGATGTAGGAATCATCTACCCAATTTCCGATAGTGTTTGGGTGAGTCCAACTCAAGTAGTCCCAAAGAAATTCGGAATAATTATTGTGTAAAATTCTAATAATGAACTCATACCAACACGTGTCACCACTGGTTGGCGTGTTTACATTGATTATAGAAAATTAAACCAAGTCACAAAGAATGACCATTTCCCTCTACCATTCATTCATCAAGTTTTAAAGAGGGTAGCAGGTCACTCCTTCAATAGTTTTCTTGATGGATATTCTGGATATAACCAAATAGAGATAGCCCTAGAAAACCAAGAGAAAACCACGTTCACTTGTCCATTTAACACGTTTGCTTTCAAACGGATGCCATTTGGATTGTATAACGCCCCAGTAACTTTCCAACGGTGTATGTTAAGTATTTTTTTCAAATATGGTTGGAAAGTTTCTTAAGGTTTTCATGAATGACTTCTCTATATTTGAGAGTAGTTTTGAGGAATGCCTCAACAATTTATCTCGTCTTATCTAAGTGTGAAGAGAAGCACCTTATCTTAAATTGGGAGAAATGTCATTTTATGGTTCAAAAGGAAATTGTTTTGGGTCATATTATCTCTGAAAAATGGAATCGAGGTAGATCGCTCGAAATTCGACATTATTGTTAATCTACTTATCCCCCGAACTATAAGAGATATTAGATCACTTTTAGGGCATGCTGATTTTTATAGAAGATTCATTAAGGATTTTAGTGTCATTACTAGACTGTTGACTAATCTTCTTCAAAAGGATGTTCTATTTAAGTGGACAGATGAGTATGCATGTGTCTTTAATAAAATTAAATCGTCCCTTACTACTGCACCTATCATGCATCCACCAGATTAGACACTTCCTTTTGAACTAATGTGCGATGCAAGTGATTATGCCATAAGGGCTGTTTTGGGCCAAAGGAAAGATAAATGGCCCTACGTTATTCACTATTCGAGTAGAACTCCAAACTCGACCCAAGTGAACTACTCAACAACTAAAAAAGGGTTACTTGCAGTAGTTTTTGCTTTGGATAAGTTTAGGTCCTACTTGCTAGGATCCAAAGTGGTCATTTTCACGGACCACTCGGCTTTAAAATATTTGTTATCTAAGAAGGATGCAAAGTCGAGACTTTTGAGATGGATCCTCCTACTCCAAGAACTTGACTTAGAGATAAAAGATAAGAAAGGAGTAGAAAACGTAGTGACCAATCACCTTTCCAGATTGGTGTTAAACGATTCCACTAAGGAGATGCATATCTAGGACACTTTTCCTGATGAACAATTATTTGCAATCTTTAAATTGTCTTAGTATGCGGATATAGTGAACTATCTTGTAACGGAAAAAATGTCATATCATTGGAAGTCACAAGATAGGAAGCGTTTTGAAACCGAGGTTAGAAACTTCTTCTGGGATGACCCATATTTATATAAATATGAGACTGATCAAATTAATTTTTAGACGTTGTGTCCCAGAGGATGAAGTTCAGAGTGTTATTTCTTTTTGCCACATGGAAGCATGTGGTTGCCATTTTTCTGCTAAGAAAACTACTGCAAAAATCCTGCGGTGTAGTTTTTACTAACCTACCATGTTTAAAGACACTCATGCTTTTTGTGTTGTTTATGATAAATGTCAAAGGTTGGGAAGAGTGTCCTAGCGCAACATGATGCATTTATCCCCAATTTTACCATTGGAGATTTTTTTTTTTTTGTTGGGGTATTGATTTTATGGTCCATTTTCATTTTCTTTTGGATTTCTTTATATATTGGTTGGTGTGGACTATGTTTCAAAGTGGATCGAGGCAGTTCCAAGTAGGACCAATGACAAAAAAGTGATCATACGATTCCTCAAGAAAGATATTTTTTCTAGATTTGGAACTCCAAAGGCCATCATTAGTGATGACGGATCTCACTTTTGCAATAAGACATTTGAGGCTTTGACGAAGAAATATGGCATCAAACATAAAGTGAGCACCTCATATCACCCACAAACGAGTGGGTAAGCTGAGATTTATAATCGAAAAATCAAACACATTTTAGAGAAAACTATAAGGCCAGATAGGAAGGATTGGTTCCTCAAACTATCCGATTCTTTATGGGCTTATAGGACTACTTATAAGACCCCGATTGGAATGTCTCTATACAGATTGGTGTATGGAAAGGCTTGCCACTTGCCTATGGAATTGGAACATAGAGCCTACTGGGTAATAAAGAAATTAAACTTTGATATGGACCAAGCAGGTGGACAAAGGAAATTAGAGTTGAATGAATTAGATGATCTGAGGAGAGACTCCTGTGAAAATTTTAAAATTTGCAAAGAGTGGACCAAAGCTTTTCATGACAAAATATTTTGAGGAAGAATTTTGAACCTCAGCAAAAGGTCCTATTGTACAATTCCTGTCTCCAGTTCTTTCCGGGAAAGTTAAGATTAAGATGGACAAGCCCCTTCATTGTAAAGAATGTTTATACTCATGGGGCTGTTGAAATTGAGAATCCACGTAATGGCAATGTGTACAAGGTTAATGGTCAGATATTGAAGCCTTATGTGGAAAACTTTCATTTGGGAGAGGAGTCATTCCCTCTTCATAAGTCAGAATATTCAGATTGATGCTCCTAGTCTAACGGAGCATTTGTGGAGGATTTGTATCATATTCAATTTTTTTTTTGTCACCTAGCAGATGAGTTCTTCATGGTAGGTACTATCCGCTCTTTCTTTTATTTTTATTGTTCTTTGCATTACATTATTATTATATTGGGGACAATGTAGATTTTAGGTTGAGGGGTGTGGATAGTCATCCATGTGAGGTTTTTTTTTAAGTTTCATTTTTTTTAAAATTTTTTTTAAGGTTTATGGGAAAATTTTTGTTAACATTTTCAAAATAATATATACAAGAATATGAACATGATATTATGCGAATTTCAAAAGCAAAGCTAATACTTAGTCTAGGTTGATAGTAGTTAGAAATCTGATAACTGAAAATTATAGACTTGATTTCAATTATCTAATCACTAGTTTAAAGTGAGTTGTAATTTGATGTATTGAATTCACAATAACCTTAGCTAACTAAGTGAGGAATATGATATGTGAACTAGAATAACAAATTTTGATTCAAACAAGGTTGAATGAACTAGTACCATTGATATATGCTTAAAAGAGAGAATATTGAAGGAAAAAAATGTTGGAAAAAGAAAATTTTATTATAGAAAATGAATGCAATGACCATAACAATTATGGCAGTAATCCGGAGTACGGATACCTAAGTATCCATTACTTTTACTATTACAAGTACAATACCTTAGGTTATAAAGCAAACCCGGTGGGAATCTTCATCTAAGGGTGGTTTATAATAACGAGAAGTACATTATGATAAAAGAAGAAATATCATGAAGAAAATGAAATAACTAGAGATTTCATATTCTTAGGATGATTGAAAGGAGTTAGGATAGGGAACATACATATTTTTCAAAGTTAGACTAGTGTCATGAGCACTTGAGTATATTGGATCATAACTAATCTAAATTTTGATTAGGTCTCTAAACTCAAGGATATAATGGATTAAGAAATTGAAATTCTAACTAACTTCAAGGTTAGGGTAAGTATTATTTTGTTTTGGAATTCATATGATGAATGGAGGCATAATTGTATAAATTTTTGGGTATTGAACTATTTTTTATGTTTTTAATGTTTGTAGGTAACATTTCTGGAAACCCTCACGAGATTATAACTCGTCCACTAGAGAAAATCTAGGGGTTTAAAGGCTTGTTGCATATGATAAATGCAATTGAGATTACCTGCGAAAGTGGTGTAGTTAGAATTTTGTTTCCATTTTAATTTTGTTTCTAAAATTAATTTTTATTTTTATTTTTATTTTTTTCGCTTATTTTGCTCGAGACTAGCAAAATACTAGTTAGGGGGTGTGTTGGGACTCAAATATTGCATAATTTTTCCCATTTATATCTTGGTTTTATGAATATGAATCAGCTTAATATTCTATTTTACTTATGTATGTGTTGCAAGGTGAATTTAAGTGCTTAGATTGAAAAGGGGCATTAAAAGCATGAATTTGATGCTAAAAAAACCAAGGCAAGGGATGGATTTTAGGAGACCAAGATTGAAGAATTCGTACATGGCAAAGATCCAAGAAAACCAAGTGAAGAATGAAGAAAATCGAATATTTGAAGTGAAGAATCCTGAAATCGTCTTAAAAAAGTGTATTCTGAAGCTCTAAGGTCTATTTTGGAAAACTATGCAGCATGAAATCTATTTTAAACAAATCGTGCAACAAGAAGTCTATTTTAGGAAACTGCATATATTTGAGATAGTTTCTAGTGTTTTTCAACTTTGTACGAAAATTGGAGTTCCCTACTTATATATAGGGCTTCCTAGCTAGGGCATTCCTAACATCATTAGAAGCATTCAAGAGAAATATTTAGGGTTTTTAAAGAGTTTTTAATTTTATTAAAGTTCTATAAATTGTTTTTTTTTATAGATATTTTCTATTTACATTTATTTCTTTCTTCTTGTTTCTTTCTTTCTTATTTTAATTATGTTTTTCTAAGTTCCTTCTAACCCAAGTTAGAAGGGAAGCACATGGGTTTAATAATTCTTTAAGTTATGATGATTGATTGTTTTAATGATGAGAAGAATGGTATATGCATGTTATCTATTATTTAGGTTTTATTTTTTATCATCTTGTGAGATGCATATGTTTCCATCATATAAGATCTACATTGATGGATAGGCTTACCCTGAATTAATCAGATTTCCTAGATAGGAGACGTTCTCAACCTGTTACATTTATTTGATTTTCATTATCTCATAAAATTAAATTCTTAAAATCACTGACGCTTTATAATATATATCAATGGTGCAAATCCATTATTTTCTAATATTTTATATCATTTATTAAAATATTTAAACTGTTTTATTTTCCGACTAGGCTGACCATAGTACTCATATCTTAGTTGTGTTATCCAAGTTATCATGATTTTGGAACATTAACCTATGTGTGGAACTTTGGAGCTTGGGTGTTATGTTAATTCAGTTGAATTACATCCATTTAAGAATCTCAAAATCAAATCATTAGTTTAGTTTTTATTACTTAGTTAGTTTTGCATTTGATTTTCTCCTTCTCACAATTCATCTCCCTGTGAGATCGGCCCTATATTCACAGGATATTACTTACGAACCTTTGCACTTAGAGGCAAGCAATCACTAGTACGCCAGTAATTTAAATTAAACTGTCCAAATCATCCATTCCAATTTGGGTGTGTGTGTGTACACGAGTCGAACCGAGTCGAGCTATAGCACAGCACGGCTCAGCTCAGCTCGGCCACTAGCTGGCCCCAGCTCGAGCTCAGCTCAGCCACTAGCTGACCCAACTCCAACTTGGCTCAACTTGGCCTGTGAGCCTAACTAGCCAGCTCAGCTCGGTTCAGTCAGCAGATCAGGCCAATTTGAGTTGAGATTGAGCCTCTGCATCATTTTCTCAAACACATGGAGTATACCTTCAAATTCTCACGGAATGTAAAAGTAGTAGCATCGGTTTACAAAGGTATTTGTTTCATATCCACACCTTTCTCGCTACTGGTCAACACTTCGTTGAGTCATTTCATCAAACACTTGTTGAGCAACATCAATATCAAAATAACGGAGTAACCGAACTAGTTCAATTTGAATTGGGGTTCGATTTGAGTCCATTCGAGCTTATGCAAGCTCGAACTCGGCTTGAAATTTTTTCGAGCTCAAAAAATCAGCTCGACTCGGCTCGAACTCAGTTTCGAACCGAGTTGAATCGAGCTTTTTCGAGTCGAGTTGAGCAAGCTAACCGAGCTAACTCGGATCGTGTACACCCCTAGTCATGAACTAAAAACTCTACTTATTTAATTATCTAAATATCATATTGGTGGGCATTCAAAAATGAAGTGGTCCTATTTCAACCAGCAAGTGTCCACCCATTAAAAGGTTAGAATTGTTTTATCACATGAATTTCAAAGATAAATTTTCTGTGTGCCTAGTAACTCCCGTTTACAAAGTATTTTGATTTACCGAGTCTGGTAGAGAAATTGGTGCAGCTTTCTCTATAACTATTACAGCATAAATTTATTTATTTATTAATTAATTACCAAAAATAAATAAAATTCTAGAGCTTCACATAGTCTTCATAAAAATCATGACTCGAAGAACAACGAGGGATGAGTGGAGTCTAGAAAGCATGCACAAAAAACAAGGAAAGATGTGATGTTAATAGGTTACTAATCTGATGTAGAGCGGGTCGCGGACAGTTTCATGGCCAAGATGGATCAGAAAAGGCTCGGTCGACGACAGAAGTGATCCGAACCATCGGACCTTAGATCGGGCATATCTCGCAATCCGGAATGAGTTATCTGACGTAAACTATATGATTTTGGGGTAGAACGAGCTACTTTAGCCAACCAACCCAGCTATGCTGGGTTGTAACGTCCTGAATTGCGAAAAACCCCTGGATCGACGATCGTTTCCTTGCTTTAATTTCGTTTTTACTATAAATAGTAAGTTTTAGTTTGATTATAACTCTTCATCCGTCGGGCTTTAGGAGTTGTGTCCAACGTGAAAAGAGCTTAGAATAATTAGGAGAACGGTTTGGTGAAGCCAAATAAGACACTTACTATTTTTGGCCGAAAACCTTGCGCACTAGTAGACATCACGACCGTATATAAATAGTAAGTTTACTATTTGTAGTAAGTCGCGAATTCTAGGAGTTTTAGTTGTAGTTTGATTCTGATTTCTTTCCCATTGCTTGGTATCCCTATTTAAAGGGTTGTGAACTTGTTTTTATGAAGGAATTAATCAGTTTCGAATTTATTAGAATTTATTTCTATTTTCTGCTTTCTTTCCTTGTGGATTCGAGAAGTCCCTATGGGGAGTCCAGAGAAGCTCCATGGATTCGGAGTATTTATCCTCATTACGTTCATCCCTGCGTCATAATCTCCATCTACAAGAATTGTGGTGAAGTGATTAGCACTTATCATTTTCCAATCAGTGTCATGATATAGTGAGAACATGTCCCCAATGCTTATGGTGCAAAGATGTTGTGTGAGCCTAGCTCACCATTAAAACTTCAACCATCATGCACGTCGTCCTCGGTTTGGCAATAGATTAAAAAATCTGGTCAATCAATGATTAAGGTGGGCCATACAAGCAGGAAATTAAAGTAGTGGAAGGGTGTGCCCTCTCAATTGTTCAATATGGTGGGGCCCACCAATGTCATAGATTGGCATGATTATTGGGCCATGGATAAACATTAGAGGGTGTGCATGGTGATTGGAGCAGATGTGGTGGGCCCCACTGATGCAGGGATGAACATGACGTGGTTGATCACCGCCTTGCCCCATTGACGTAGGGATGAATGTGGTGAGGTTGATCATCGTCTTCCTCAGGGATAACTACTCTGAAGTCAGGGAGCTTCTCTAGACTCATAGAGACTTCTCGTTCACGGAGTACACACCGCACTTTTTAATTTGAAAATTTCAAAACACATTTTGACAGCAAAATGAAATTTTTGAATATTTTGATTTTTTAAAAACCACAAATTTCGACAATACCAAAGTATCAAGAGTAGGAGCTAGTGCATCTATCAGTGAGGTGGGTGTAAAATATGAACAGTCCTAGCTGGACTAGGACCTGGTTTGGCTAGTTACCCCAACACCAACCACCAATCTGGCGTCAAAGCTCTATAAGATCCATCATGATGTACGTGTTTAATTATCCACACCATCTATTCATTTTGCCAGCTTATTTTAGTGTGCGTTTCAAAAAATAGGCAGATTCAAATCTCAAGTGAACCCCACTACATGAAACACAAAGAATTAATCGGTTACCATTGAAAACTTTTAGGGGCCACATAAGTTTTGGATCAAACTGATATGTGTATTTTTTTTTTTTTCTTCATTCAGGTCCGTGTGACCTTATCAATGGGATGTTCAATCAACAATGCCTTCTAGTGTTGTGGTCCACATGTGATTTGGATCTACCTCATTTTTTGGATCATGACAAAAAATAAGATGAGATTAAACACATACATCATGGTAGGGCCCACAGATTCTTGACACCGGCTAGTTGACTGGCATTGGGGTGACTAGCCAAACGTAGTCTGCCCGATTGCTGGTACCTACTGCCATGAAGATCCAATTTGGCTGAGCCACGTTCTGTCTAATTAACAAAATGCATGTTTGGGCCCCACAATGATGCATGTGTTTTATTGACACCACACATTATTTTGGATCATTATTTTAAGGTATGAGACAAAAAATGAAGCATATCCAAATCTTAGGTGGACCACACCAAACTAAAACAGTGGTAATTAAACGCCCATCATTAAAAGCTTCTTAAGGGCCATTGTGGCGCTTATTTGCCATCCAACTACATATGGGCACCCTTTCGTTTTTTACTTCCTGTGGTTGAAAAGTGGAAAGCTTTACCATGGTATCACCAAGAGTAGGAGCTGGTGTGTCTATCAGTGAGGTGGGTGTAAAATATGAACTGTCCTAGCCCATCATGTGGGTCTAACTGTAATATATCAATCATTCATCGATCGAGTACACTGGTGGGATTTCAAAGATCTCTGACCCCAGGGCCCACTGTGATGCATGTGACTTATATTATCGCTCTTCATCCATTTTGAGAACTCATTTTAGAGCATGACCCCAAAAAATGAAGTAGATCCAAATACCAGGTTGGATCAAGATGATATTGGTGTGTTCTCTTCATTCATGTCTTTTAAATCTTATCAACAGGTTGCATAGCAAATAAGCATTGTAGTGGCCCCTATGACGTTTTTAATGGTGAGGATTTAATTAGGACTATTTCCTATGGTACGGTGCACCTAAGATTTGGATTTGCTTCAATTTTGAGATTATACTTAAAATGAGCTTTCAAAATGGATGCCCCCAGGAAGTTTTTAACGGTGAGGATTCAATCAGGACAGTTGCTTATGGTATGGTGCACTTAAAATTTGGATCTGCTTCAAATTTGAAATTATGCCTAAAATGAGCTTTTAAAATAGATGGTGTTGATGCAAATACATTACAGTGGGCCACAAAGTTTGGGCCTGTTTGGCCGGGCAGATTGGATGGGATTGGATGGTATTAGGGTGGATTGCACGGATTTCAAGGTAATGATGGCTGCCTAAGTGGACTGGTGCAAGATCTATGAGATTGCTATATCCCCGGATTGCTATATCAGGTCTGTTTGGCACGCCCGGCCAATCCCGGGATTAAACCTTCCAATCCATTCCAATCCATTGAACCAAATACATCCCAGGCAAATTTGAACGGATTAGGGTGGATTGGATGGGATTTAAAGATAATGATGGTGATGTCAGTGGATTGTCTTAAGATCCATGGGGATTGCTATATCCCGGTTCACAATCTGGTGTCTGTTTGGCACGCCTGGCCAACCCAGGCATCTATCTTCCACTCCCTTCCAATCCCATCCAATCTGCCCGGCCAAACAGGCCCTCGGTGGATGAAAAACAAATCAAGACAGTGGAAACTCGGGATGGGCACGAAGCTTTCCCGCAAAACCACTAATCCAAAACTTAGGTGGGACATAGCACGTGAACTTAAGAGTTTTAAGAATGAATTTGGATCCTCTGCCGAGTAGGATATTTTGTTTGTTGCAGTTTAATTGGACCACATCATTATACTGCATTTAATGCAGCAGTACTGATAATGTCAGTAACGACGTCGTTAGATTACCGGGCAGGGAAGCAAATTTTCCTGCTTGTGGCAATCAAATTAATGATCCAGATTCTCTAAGTATAATTCTCTATGGGTGGGCCAATATACTGTTGTATCAACCTATTTTTTTTTAGATCAGGGACTAACAAGGGGGGTTGTACCTGATGGACGGGTGGATATCATCCACGTAAAGTTGTCTCCGGATTCATACTTAAAACTCTACCGTGGGTACACCACTTATAAGGAAGTACTCCACAAGCCCTGTAAAATGGTAGCCGATTGGCTGGTGTACCACACACCAGGGATATAGCTGATGTGTTGACGTCAGCAAGTTCTGTGGGTCCCATCATGAGATCTGTGTTATATCTGAACCGTCCATCCAATTGGAGAGCTCGCCCTAAGCCTTGAGCCAAAAAAAATAAGACAGATCTAAAGATCAAGTGAACCACGCTGGAAGAAGCAGTGGGGGAATTGAATGTCTACCATTGAAACCCTTTTGGGGTCATAGAAGTTTTGGATAAATATATATATATATATATATATATATATTTTCCTCTTTGTCTAGGGCCCTGTGACTTTATGAACAGATTGGATGGAAAATATATATTATGTAGGCCTTATGAATGTTTTAATGGTGAAAATCATTATCCCCACTACTATTTATTGTGTGGTCCATTTAAGCTTTGGATATGATTGATTTTTTGGCTTATGATCTAAAATGATCTCAACAAATGGATGAACAGTGTGGATATAATAAATACATCATCTTGAGGGGCATGTAGAAGTGGGCAAGATTCGACCCGACTTGTTAGATCCGACTCGACCAAACCGAAAGCCAAGGTCGGATCGAATTGAGTAATCCCACTCGGATCCGACACCCGACCGAGTCGAGTTCGGGTCACGTATCAACTCAATCCAATCCGATTCGAATCGGAATCGAGTAGTATAAAGTCTTTAAAAAGAAAAAAAAAAAAAAAAAAAACATTTACCCTTCATCTACCCGAACCCTTACCCTACCCAAGCCTGCATCGCAACGAACTCGATCAGAATGCAAGTCACTCAACAGCCCAACACCCTATCTTCACCAATCATTCTCGTCCATTCATCAGGTAGGATTTATTTATATGTTTTTTTTTTTCTGTGTATTTTCGAACTCCTATACCTTGGCTCGAGAGCTCAGGTGCAGCCGTGCAAGCTGCTGGTAGCCTGCCCTAGCTCATCAATGGACACCACTTCATGGTGGGTCCCATCCTGGCTTGTTGGTGGTTCGGCAGATCTCAATACCTCGCTGGCTCGGCTGCAGTTGGTGGCCCAACCTGGCTCTACCTTGCTAGTGGACTGGCCTTCATAGTAGGTCCCGCCTTAGCTCGCTGGTGGTCCGGCCGAGCCGGACTCGATCTGAATCATACTCAACTCAATCTACCTAACTCGATTTTTCTGATTGAATCGGAATTGGATCAGGTCAACAAAAAATCAGTTAAGATTGAGTCAACCCAATTGGACTTATTCTCAGATCGAATTCAGGTCATTTAGTTGCAAAAACCGGACCGAGTCAGGTTGGAACTAATCTGGTCCGAAGGCATGTTACTTTGATCCCGTTCGAATCATTCGTACAACCTCGGAGCTCGATGAGCGTCAGGCTTGTCTTTGCATGCATGCCACGTACCCACGCCAGCTATATCACTGGTGCGTGGTACACCAGCCAATCCCTGTAAAATATCAACTCACGCTGTCTTCGGTGTCGTGGTTTGTCGTTTAGCTATGGGTTTGTTGAATGATTACAGAAAGACACTATTCTTAGAAGAAAGAAATGACAAAATCTACACCGTCAGATCCGTCGAACGCTCTTCAATTGTACCCATAGGCACTTTTACAGAGCTTTGCACAGGGAAAGGATTGGCTACTCCCCTTGACACCGTCCCCGTGGCTGGTGATCGGTGCTCTGTGGGCCCCACCATGATGTATGTGTTTCATCCTTTCTGTTCATCCATTTCTACAGATCATTTTATGGCTCGAGCCCAAAATGAGAGGTATATAAATCTCATCTGGACCACACCACATGAAAACAATAGTGATTGGACAAACATCATTAAAATCCTCCTAAGGCCTACTGTACTGTTTATTTGACATCCAATAGGTTGATTAGGTCATACAGCCCCAGATGAAGGAAAAAAACAAAAATCAGCTTGATCCAAAACTTCTATGGCCCCAAAATGTTTTTTAATGGTCACCGCTCATTCAACACTGTTTCCTGTAATGTGGTCCTGAGATTAGGATATAACTCATTTTTGTTATTATACCGTAAAATGATCTGTTTAAATAGATGGACGGCATGGATGAAACACATACATCGGTGGGGCCCACAGAGCACCGACCACCAGCCATTGGCTGGTGTCAGGGGGAGTAGCGAATTCGTTTCCCTTTGCACAGGGCTTGTGAAGTACTTCCTTACAGGTGGGGCCCACCACCGTTCAGTAATCCAAATCATTGATATCATGGAAGAGAAATACTTCATTTAATATATGCCACGTGTATCTGATTTTTGGATCGTAAGTTGACTGTAGCTTCCACAATTTAGCTGGTTTAAGTTCATTTAATATATGCCACGTGTACCATTTTCATGTGCATGTGTATCAAGCGTAGCGCAGCCAGAGTATCAAATAATTCCCCATCATGGAATGCACCAAACAATCCCCCGGTTGGATGATCATGGATATGAAATGTTTTGGCTGTATGTTTTAGTAACCATCTGATTGTTTGGACATCTTCTGAAGGATTAGGATTCTGTCGGTAGGGGATATTTTGGGAGCTCAAGTTATCCACATTGGGGCCACATAATCTCAACGGTTCAGATCACTGAACTATGGTCCCAACCTATACAGAATGAATGCCTAACCACTATCACTGTCTGGTACCTCATTATCCAATAAATTATACAGTGTCTAGTACGTTCGAGATTTCAGTGATCAGAACCGTTGGTTTGATGGGCCTCAATGGATATAGCTGCGCACCAAAAAATCTCATTATTTGAGGACCATAGATACAGAATTGTTCTGCATTTTGTTGGCTAAATGACAACCGCTGTTGTATTTTTCTTCATTAACCGTTTCTTGGTTGGAGACCTATTGAACGGCTTAGGATTCTTATGCACGACCGTACATAGAGTGGGCCCCACTTACACAAATCGATGGCTCGAACCTCTACATCAATTGCAGAGAACAAAAAGCACATCCTCAGAGTGAGTGTGTGGGTGTGTGTGCCTACGCGTGTAAAAAAAAAAAAAAAAAAAAACATCTTCAGAGTTCGTTTTGCCTCCGTCGCGAATCAGGATCCAGCGTGTGCTGCTGCCCATTGGGGCCCACGTGCTAATTGATCCGATGATCAAAACCGTCCATGTCGTAGCATATGTTCAATGAGTGCCACCATAAGGAAGTTGCACTGAACGGATGGTTTTGATCACTATCTGTTGTTGAATTCAGAACAATGAAAAGAAACTTTTCGATGGCTCACATTCAACTCAAAAAAAAAAAAAATCAATGGTTAGGATCATCACTGAAGGGTGATTACGGGACAAAATAATAGCGTAAATGCTTGATAATGATAGTGAAGAGAATATATACAGTTCGAATCTTCGGACAAGGTGGGCCCTAGTGGGTGGTGATACGAACGTTGGACTAAAGAGCGATCATGGAGACTTCATTCAGACTAGCCTCATCTGACTGACGGGTGGAGGACCGTCGAACGTCGGTGGCCCTCTCGCGGACGAGCCTGATCACTCTCTCCCACCTGCGGCCATTGATGGTGTCCTGGCCGTGGAAGATGATCTGACTCAGTCGGTAGAAAAAGAGCGTGGAGGAGGATGCCACGTCAGCAAAAGATCTGGAGATGGTCGAACCGATAGGGATCTTGATGATGAAGAACCCCAACAACGAACTGAGTACGAGCCCTGGCCCATGGGCCGCCGATCCCAGTAGCTTAAGCTTGGCCAGCGCCAGCAGTTGCATCCCCATCAGAGAGAGAGAGAGTAGAGAGGGTAACTATCTACTTCGGTAATGCGGAAAATAGCAAGCAACGAACTAAGGTGCCATGATTTTTGTGGATAGACAAAATTGCCCTTTGCAATGACTAAATTACCCTTTAGGCGAAAGGGAAGAGGTGTACGTGTGATGAACGCTGGTGAACCCAACCCCAGGTAGTTGGTGTCAAACTTCTGTGGCCTCCACCATGATGTATGTATTTTATCCACGCCGTCCATTATATTTTCTAGCTCGTTTTATGGCACGAGCCCAAAAATGTAGTAGATCCAGATTTCAGGTGGACTACATCATAGGAAAACAGTGTCTATTAAACGTCCACCATTAAAAACTTTATGGGGCCCACTGTAATATTTATTTTCCATCTAAGCTGTTGATAAGGTCACATATACTAGGATGAAGGGGGAAAAAAGTATCATCTTGATCCAAAACTTCTGTCGGTCCCAAGAAATTTTCATCGGTGAGCATTTAATCCTCAGTGTTTCTTGTGGTGTGGCCGACCTAAGGTTTCGATCTATCTCGTTTTTGGGATATTACCCTAAAATGATCTGAAAAAATGATGGACGGAGTGGATAAAACACATAAATAACGATGGGGACCGTAGAGCTTTGACAGCAGCTAGCTGTCTTGTTGGAGCTCAGCAGCCAAACTATGTCCGCATGTGACTGCCTAGTCACCTGCAAAAAAAAAGTACCGGAAATATTCGGCCATGTGAGTGTCCCCACTCCACTAGACCGATCATATGGCATCTATTTTGTTTTCTTCCTTCTTATAGTTAGATTTCAACTACATCCATCCCCATAGGGTATATGTGATACCAATTTTCTTTTTCACATGGAGCCTTGCCACCCTTTCATAAAATCTCAAGAGGAATGAATCAGGCCAAAGAGGAGCTTGGAAATAGTTTTTAACAGCAATTAACACACCTTCATTATAATCTCATTAGCTGAATCATTGCCCCCAAGTCATAGCTTTTAGGAATGAGAACCTATGGCATTCAAGACATGAATGTGTGCCGTGTGGGGCAAATTTATATATATTAACATATCTCTATGTAATACTAACAAGTGTACATGTCCAAGTTTTATATATATATATATATATATATATATATATATATATATATATATATATATATATATATATATATAGTCATGTTTTCATGATCACATATCTTTTTTATTATAACTAAGGCTGTACACCAACCGGGCTAGCCCGGTTAGCTCGCTCGACTCGGCCCGAAAAAGCTCGACTTGGCCCGACCCGGAACTGAGTTCAGGTCAGGACGGGCCAATTTCCTCAGCCCAAAACTGAGTTTGGGTCGGGACGGGCCAATTTCCTCAGCCCAAAACTGAGTTCGGGCAGGGTTTGGATAAGCCCCAGTTTGGCCCGACTCAGTCCGAAACCCGACTCAACCCAACCCGACTTGGCCCAACCCACAATTCAATTATTAAACTAATTCTTTTTGTTTGCATGTGTAGCATCTGTCTAAAATTCCAGGTTGTTGATTGGTAGTAGCTAAATACATATAAGAAAAATGATATATGAGCTTTGCAATTGCAGCTGTTCGGAAACTACTGGCTGATTGTATTGTATATTTTTTGTGTGTTTCTTGAAAAGTAGTTTTCTTGTACAGAAAACTTCTCTTTATTTGCAATATGGCTTTGTACTTCTTTCACTTAATGGCAACGTGACTTTTCATGCATCCGTTGAGAGGCATTTTCTTATAGTTTTTTTTTTTTTTTCCCTTTCTTGAGTCAGTGAACCTTAATTCTCAAGAAGGTCAGGCATGTCTATTTTCCATTTAATGCGGAGAGTTCAGTATTCATATCTTTTTTTATGCATCCAACAAATTCTTTCATTTTTAATATTCAATCCTTGACTGTCGTACGAAAGTTCCAAATCTCGGTTTTTACACATGCATCCATGCTAGTTTGAAATATATTATTGAGGTCGTAGTGATTGCACCTAACGGGTTGCATGTGACAACTGTCACATCATGCAGTAGTGTTTGGCTTGCTGCCCAGTGGAAATCCAGTTACTATTTGCATGTGGATATATGAGATTTTGCGGACGCGGATTTCCTGCGAAAGCCTTTCGCAGGAAGTTCCTGCGCAAGATTCTATGTGGGGCCACTATGATGTTTGTGAGAAAGCCACTCTGTCCATCCATTTTTAGAGTTCATTTTAGGACATGCCACCAAAAATGAGGAGGATCAAAAACTCAAGTGGGCCACATGAGAGGAAACAGTGGAGATTTAGTGACCACCGTTGAAACATTTATATGGCCACAAAAACTTTTGTATCAGTTTAATTTCTTGGTTTTTTCACTTCATCTCAGTGAAAATGACCTTATAAACGGTTTAGATGGAATATAAACATCAAGGTGGATTCTGGGAAGGTTTCAACAGTAAGAATTCCTTTCCCCACTGTTTCATCTAGTATGGCCCACTTGAGTTTTGGATCCTAATCTTTTTCTGTCTCATGTCCTATAATGAGCTCAAAAATCGGATGAACGGGTTGGATTTTTAACAAACATCACAGTGGGCCTCATCCAGATTCCTTGCGCAGGAACTTCCTGCGAAAGGCTTTCGCAGGAAATCCGCGTCCAGATTTTGCGGGGCAGAGACCAGACAGCTGGTATTAAGTAGTAAGAAGGAAGCATCATAACATGTTTTATCCAGATAGTGAAGGATTGGTCATCGTAGCTTTTGCAGGCTTGGCATGACTGCTCATCAAAGCGGTACTTGTGAAACGGAACATGCTCTTCTATAGTTCATCCCTCTCAAGGACCTGGATCAAGAATCCCCACTTTTTTCTCATCCGCATCGGTTGGTTGAAGAAACATTTTTTGTGCTATGGTGTTTCTGGCCCTATTTTCTAGAGATGGATCAATTACTTGAACCTCTAAAGTTCTGTCGTATTTCACATTTTCACTGGGGAGAAAATGTCATGGCGGAGGGGTTGCTAAGGTGTAGGTTGTCTCAACAAAGTTCATGACATTATATGCTGGAATCTGGACATCTAAATTGGTCCGAACTCGAAGGTTTGAAACTGGCCCAAACTCGCCCGATTGCTGCCGGGCCGAGTTCGGGCTGGACATGCTGGCCTGGCGACCGGGCCGGACCGGGTTCAAGCTGGGTGTGGCTAGTGACCGGGCCGAGCCGGGTTGGATCTAGTTCGACTCGGATCGACCCGTGTACCCCTAATTAGAACACATGAATTTGATTAGTAAACTTTGGATGAATCTAAACCACTCATCGTATGGGTTAAATCTTTCTTTTTTATTGTTACTGATATTTCATCTTGGGCATGTGATTAGTGCAAGAGTGTTATAATTGAATGTGCGACTCAATTCAAACAGAATAGTTATGACCCCAAGTGTCAAGATAAGCATATACATCTACAAATTAATTGTATATGACCGAGATCTAATAAAATTAGTCTCTTATTCAATCACTTACAGAACATTGATTAAGATAATCAGGTGATAGATAGGGGGCGGTTTGTCTTTTGAAAATGGGTTACATATCTGACTACTATACGAAAGAATATTTTTTCTCTTTAGTACGAAAAAAATAAAAAAGAAATTTATTATAGTCAATAGCAAAGAACAACTGTAAAACACCTTTCTAAATGAAAAACTTCGTTTGATACTAACTGAATCCAATATATAAGTGTAAACTCAAATTATGGCTAAAGTCAACAACTATTTTGATTACCGCCAATGGATTACACTAAAGAATATAAATGACAAATTAAAAAAAAATTATTACGTTAAGAAATGTAAATGAATTTGAACTCCATTGTTATCTATAATCTTGAACTAATAGTCTGAATTGTTCTTACATTCCGACAATTACCATAATCATTTCAGCATTACTAAACCCTTGAAACTTCGCTCCAATCCTCCTAGCTAACGCAATCATGATCTGTTCAACCACTTTATGTTCCACTACTTATTACTTTATGGATGACGAAGCATCGCGGGATGAATGCTAAATATATATTTCTAAAATTCTTTTCAGATACATCAACAGATTTTAAATATATACACCATGCATCTCATGCAACATCACACATGTTTCTTTTTAACTGGCTCTCATAAAAATAAACAAAAATAAGGAACAACATTAATATCAAAATATAAATAGATACCCAACATTCCAATGAGCATAACAACAACTTATAGTTGCACCTGATTCGGGTGCCCATTTAAGGACATGGTTATTAGCATGGATGAAGATACTACCTTTTCAATGGACGATCCACTGTAGATTGGACACGTTACAAAAATATCTTCAATGGGCAATCCACCGTTCCTCGCTTTTCAATCTCTGTGGCTTGCAAATGGAAAGGTCAAGAACAGAAATACATTAATGGTCTACATTCGACTGAAAGAAACTGCAAAATTGATGGCTAAGATGGTATAAGAGTCAGAAGCCATTGTCCATCTACACTTGATGTGTCATAAGACAAACGGTCTGGATCAATAAACAATGGGCCCCACTGGAACAAACAGAAAACCGAGTATAATCTGCTCATCCACGGATCCAGGATCATAAAATTACCAAGAACTTTAAGGGTATTTTCGTCAATTTAAGGGCATTTTGGTAAAATTTCTCATGACCCTGATCAATCTGGAACCATCTCTATGATGTGAATAGATTATTATATTGGTAGGATGGGATACAATCGTCTGGCCGAGATGATTCTCGTCGGATTGTATGAGGTGGGGCTCACTGAAAAGACAGGAAAGCACCTTCATGGAAGTTTCCTCTTCCTTGGATTTTTCTGTCCTTCATTTTCAAGAGAGTTACAGTGGGCACAACTTGGCTGCTCCCCTGGAACCAGTGATGTGGTTGCGACCCTGACGGTAGGGCCCATCTTAATGTATTCAATATATATCCACGCCGTCCATCTGTTTTACCATATTATTTTAGGGGATTTTCCAAAAAACGAAGCAGTCAAAATTTTCAGGTAGACCACACCACTGGAAAGAGTGGTCGTTGAATATTTACCATTAAAAAATTCATATGGTCCACTGTAATATTTTTTGACCATCCAACCTGTTAATAAGGTCATACAGACCTGGATGAAAGTAAAATAAATAAATATCAGCTTGATCCAAAACTTTGTTGACTACAAAATGTTTTTTATGGTAAATAACCACTGTTCCCTATGGTGTGGTCCACATAAAATATTTACGTGCTTCATTTTTAGTAGGATGACATAGAATAAGCTGGAAAAAACAGACGTACGGCATGGATATACCTTGCATAAACAGAGGAGAGCCCTACGGTCAGCGTAGCATCCACATCGTTGGTTCTGGAGTCGCAGACAAGTCTCGCTCAGTAATGGTACGTGTACATCCTTGCATTATACGAGGCTTTGCGGCACGTATGCCAACACTACACGCGTTTAAAATCAAGGCATCCATCATGTAAGACATCTGTGAGTAATGAGGCGAGTTCACATTCTTAGTTGGCCACATATGCGTGTTGAATATAAGGAGGTCATTTATTTAAAGCTGTCCATTTTTATCTTAAAATTTTGTCTTCCTTGCCAGGATAAGTTGCCTCCCAAATTTCAGATTCGGCCACGTGAAATAATTGCTAATATTTGTGGACATATCATAATGAAATGTCTGCGTCTCAATTTCAACAAAACAACTTTGACGCTAAGCATTAATATAGATGGATACAAAATTGATAGTATATAGCTAAGATTTGAGAAAGCTGATCATATATTCAACTGCTTGCAATATATTGCTTAAAATGATTATGGGTTGCACCTTGCATGCCATCTATACGGAAGGATTTTCAAATATAAATATTAAATCATTAAAAAATAAAAATAAAAATAAATAAATACTTACGGTCACCTCGTATGACAACTAAAGATCACTTTTTTGAAGAAAAAATTATGGGTTTTGATGGAAATCGTCCAATATATAAGTGTAAATTTGAATTACATATACTTTTAATGTAAGGTTAGGATATTGATTATGTTACGGAACATAAAAACAATTTATGCTGATGAATATAGAGAATAATTGATAAATAAATTTAATTTGTTTGATTGGATTAGTATGAGATATTTTACTTCATTATAGTCCTCTGCTATTTTTAATTTTACTAAGATAATAAAGTAAATGCTTTCTTCCATGTTCAGCAGTTATAATAATTGTTTTGGCACTATTCTGTCTTCAGATTTTTTTTTTCGACACATGTCTCGGTACTAGCTTTAGTATCACTTGTTTCTTGACGACATTCTACTTTCGAATTTCTAAACCACGCTTTATCTATAAATGACGTGTAACACTTTGATTATTGCTATTTCTAATTTCACAAAACGCGCTTGAAATATCTTCTAAAATCTTATATATGCTTTAAATTCTGGTGCAATGACACACATCCTTATTTAATTGATTCTCCCAAAAATGATTTTTAAAAAATAAAAAAGTACATACAACAAGATACTAACATGATATTGGGATCAGTGAATCTTCACAGCACGAGCTACCTATCGAATGGTCTAGATCTCTGAAGTATATGCCAATTTGGCATGTATCCTTTGTAGAGTTTCCTTTCATCTCATGATGGCAAGTGATTGTGAACGCGGTGACACCGGAGGTCTACCAAATGGGTGTGTCCCTGACGGTGGGGCAACCTTGATGCATGTTTTGTATATTCAAGCCGTCTATCAGTTTTTCTGACACGCAAGTGCATCTTTCAGTTGAGTAAGCTGACCAAAAGGATAGAAAATAAAAATAAAAATAATTTGATACTCTTACAAGTTGTGATAGTTGATAGGCAAGCATTAAAAAATTGAGACATGGCATACACGTGACTTACGAGCTAATAAACATATAACACCATGGGGCGAACTAATTAATGTATATGTTGTGCATCTATGTCATCCATCAGTTTTTCAAACTTATTTTAGACTATGATCCGAAAAATAAAGTTCTAAATTTAAAGTGGACCACACCTCAAGAAACATTGGTCATTAAATACCACTATTAAAAACTTCTAGGGCTCATTGTAATGTTTATTTTCCATCTAACCTATTGATAAAGTCACACAGATCTACATGAAGAGAAAACACAAATATAAAAAAGTTTCTAATAATCAATCACCATTGTCCATGTGGCGTGATCCACTTGAGATTTGGATCTACTTCATTTTTGGGACCATATCATAAATTAAGCTGGAAAAATTGATGGATGCATTGTATATACAACAAATACATAAAGGTATGCCCCACAGTCAGGAAACACCCGCAACGGTACTCCCCAGGTAACACCAAACCCACTCCCATGTAACTTATATTAAAATTCCAAACCGTGAGGCTTAATCCATCTTATACTTTAGTTGGAAAATTACACTCTTTAATTCCGTGATTGGTTGATTGGTGGTCCCAAGGGGGAACGGTCAAAAATGCACACGTGCCAAAGACGTGACATAAATCAAACCATTGGCTTGTGTTGGGAAACTTACACTGATTTGATTTCCCAACTGAGCGCCTGCGTTTCAACCATTACAATTTGCCACATTATCAAATAATGTCTGTATGCGCAAAAGGGGATGCGATTGCTAAGCTGATTGCCTGTGACCCCAGGCACTGAGATATACCTGTGACCGTGTAGGCCCATGGAGATGTCTGAGACAAATCCATTCTGTCCATCTGTTTTGTAAAACTACAATAGTATAGGATTCTAAAAGTCAGGTAGATCCAAAACTCATGTGGACCATTCTACACGAAACAGTGGAGATTGAACACCTTGGGTGACAGAAGTTTTGTCAGGATGATATTCGTGCCTACAGTTTATCTGAGTGATAATAACCCTATGAACGGTTTGGATGGCATGTAAACATCATGCTCAGCTCTCGAAAGGGTTCAACCGTGGACGTTTCCATTCCCACTGCTTTGTTGGTGTGGCACAGCTGACTTTTGAATCTTCCTGATTTTTAAACCATTGTTCTATTGTGATATTTTCAAAACATATGGGCGGAATGGATTTGTCACGTACATCTCTATTCACCCCATTCGTGGCAGCTCTATCACATAAAAAGATTTGTGTCAGTGATAGAAACCCGAATCCAATAACTTGAGTAGAGACATATCCTATTGCAACACAAGGACATGCATTCCAGCAAACCTCTTAGTATTTTGATTTTTTGAGTAAATGAGAGGCCGAAGGGCGGAAGTGAAGAAGTTAATTGTGGTACACGTGCCATTGACCACCGTGGGTGAGATCCATCTTTCTCTAAAGTGACTGATGGGATCAAACTCAATCTGAGAAGCCAAGGTGAGCACAAAAGTAAGTTGCTTTCTTCCCACATGTATAGAGTGGAGGACCAAGACCATTGCTAGATCCTACGGCCATGATCATCAGGACGTTGATTGTGTACGGTGAACCCAACAATATGTAGCTACGTGGTGTTAGGATTCTCTAGGGCCATCGTGATGTATGTATTTTATCGGTGCTGTCCATGCATTTTACAACCTTATTTCAGGGCATGAGTTCAAAATTATAAAGCATAGCCAAAGCTCAAATGAGCCCTAAAACAAGATATAATGATGTCTACAGTCGAAACATTTTAGGGCTTACTGCGATGCTCGTCATCTAATCTGTTTTTATAGGTCACACATATTTGGAAAGCGAAGATACAAATATCAACTTGCTCCAAAACTTCTATAGCCACCGATAAGTTTTTAATAGTAAGTGTTCAAATCCCATTATTTTTTCTACGATGTTGTCCACTTGAGCTTTGAATATGCTTCAACATAAAGGTCATGCTCTAAAATCAGCTGGTAATTAAAACAAATGACAATGTGTATAAAATAGATACATCATGGTGGGCCCCACGGAATCCTTACACCATGTGGTGCCTACGTGGTGGTGGGTTTACCCAGCAATCTCCATCCATCATTGCCCATCGTTAATTACCATATCTCATGGACTCGATTTCGGTAATGTAAAAAATGAACCCCCTAGCTCAATTACTGGTACCTGTTTAACTTTCAGTATATCCCTATCCCTTACCATGTGGACTTTGTGGTGACGTCACACATGGTGTTGGAAGTTGGTGGTTGTTATCTTCCACGCCTTTTATATAAGACATCTCTGACAACAACATGCAGCCCAAATAAATAATTTTGCCCTGGGTAATCCATGTCCCTTGTCTATGCAGAAACACATAAATCAAGAACATCGAAAGCTCCAGTGACCACACGTGAGATAAAAAGCAAGCGTGGAATACTAATTTCCACTGGTTTTGTGAAGGGACACAGTTATCCAGTCCTTTCATCTTTCTTTATTTGTTGGGACAAAAGCATTCCCTAAAAACCAGGTGGATCCAAAACTTAGGTGGGCCATAACACCTAATAAAGGGAAACAATGTCCTTAAGGAGATTTGAACCGGGTTGAAAAAGTAAAAACCACATCTATCACCATCTAACTACATACTCTATTTATAAAAAAAATTAATTATTAATATATTTATTTACTTATTAAAATAAACTCTTATTTTTAAAATTTACTTTTTATTTAAAAAAACACTAAAGGTCACCAACAGTTTTTCATTTTACTGTAAATATAAACTACAGTGCCCTATTGTCGTTTCTGTTGTTTATTGTTTAGCTGTAAGTTAGCTGAATGATTACGTAAGACAGAATTTTCTTAGAAGAAGGAAATGAAAGAAGATAACACCTTCAGATCTAGCAAATGTCTTCAAACTCATTGTAACATAGGCATGGTTACAACGCTCTGCACACGGTTTGTGCAGTACTTCCTTACATGTGGGCCCCACAGTTCGATAATCCATTCCATTACATCATGGAAGAGAAATACTTTGATACTCTAGCCCAGTGTGTTTTATGATACACAGGCACTTAAAATCACTTCAAGGTTGTATACGGGGCTATGATCATTCAAATTAAAACGTCCAAATCGTCTTATTAGTTATTACAATAAAAATGAAAGAAGTGTCTAATAATCGGATTATTCAAATAATCTGATTTTTAGATTGTAAGTTGACTGTAGGTTCCAAAATTTATCTGAGTTCATTTAATATATATGCCACGTGTACTATTTCCATGTGCCTGCATATCAATCGTACGCAGCCAGAGTATCAAATAATTCCCCATCATGAAATGCACCTACCCCGAATTGTATGATCCTAAATATGAAATATTTCGCCTATTTATGTAATTTTTTAGTAACCGTCTAATTGTTTGGACATCTTCTAAAGGATTAGGATTTTGTCTGTCGGGGAGATTTTAGGTGCTTGAGTTTTCCACATTGGGGCCACAAAATCTCAACGGTTCAGATCACTCGTACAATTGTCCCCATCCATACAGAGTGAATGCCTAACTACTATCTTTGGGCCCGGGAATTGTCTTGTACCTCATTATCCAACATATTATACAATGCCTAGTACGTTCGAGATTTCAGTGATCAGAACCGTTGGTTTGGTGGGCCTCGATGGATATGGCTGCCCCCCCCCAAAAAAAAAAAAAATATAATAATAATAATAATAATAATAATAATAAATAAAATAAAAATCCTCTAGATTTGAGGACCGTAGATGTAGAATTGTTCGGCATTTTGTTGGCTAAATGGCAATCGCTGTTGTATTTTAATTTATTCCTTCTATTGAAAGGCTTAGGATTTTTCCATCTGGGAGATTTTTTAAGCATGACCGTACATAGAGTGGCCTAATATATCAATGGTCTGGATCACTGAAAGATGGGCCCCACTTACACAAAGATGGGCCCCACCTCTTCATCAGTTTGCAATGAGCAAAAAGCACATATTCAGAGTTCGTTTTGCCTGTCCCGAATCAGTATCCAGCGTGTGCCGTAGCCCATTGATGCCCACATGCTGAGTGATCCGAAGATCAAAACCGTACATGTTGTAGCATATATCCTATAACGGCCACCTTAAGGAAGTTGAAGTGAACGGATGGTTGTAATCACTATCCGTCGATGAATTCATCAGAACAATGAAAAGAAACTATTTCAATGGCTCGCATTCAACTCTAAAAAATCAAGGGTAAGGATCATCACTGAAGTGTGATTACGGGACAAAATAATAGCTTAAATGCTTAATAATGATAGTAAAGAGAAGATATACGGTTCAAATCGTCGGACAAGGTGGGCCCCAGTGGGTGTCGATACGCATGCTGGACTAAAGAGTTATCATGGAGAATTCATTCAGGCTTGCCTCATCTGACTGACGGATGGAGGACCGTCGAACGTGGGTGGCCCTCTCGCGGACGAGCCTGATTACTCTCTCCCACCTACGCCTATTGACGTCCTGGCCGTGGAAGATGATCTGACTCAGTCGGAAGAAAAAGAGCGTCGAAGATGATGCCACGTCGGCATAAGTTCTGGAGATGGTAGAACCGAAAGGGATCTTGATGATGAAGAACCCCAACAACGAACTGAGTACGAGCCCTGGCCCATGGGCAGCTGATCCCAGTAGCTTGAGCTTGGCCAGCGCCAGTAGTTGCATCCCCATCTCAGAGAGAGAGAGAGAGAGAGAGAGAGAGAGAGAGAGAGAGAGAGAGAGAGAAACTTTTGGTATGATAAAAAGAGAGGGGAACTATCTACAAGGGTGAGAGGGATGGAACTATCTACATGGGTGATGAGGAAAATAACAAGCAACGAAGGTTGCCAGGATTTTTCGTGGATAGGCAAAATTGCCCTTGCAATGACTAAACTACCCTTCGGGCGAAAGGGAAAAGGTGTGCGTGTGAAGAACTCGATTTTGCTGATGATCCGAACACCAGCCAGGTAGCTGGTGTGGGCTCCACCACAATGTATGTGTTTTATCCATGCCGTACATTCATTTTTCTAGCTCATTTAGGAATGAACCAAAAACTGAGGCAGATCCAAATCTCAGGTGGACTACACCAAAGGAAAACAGTGTTGATTGAACATCCACTGTAAAAAATAAAAAAATAAATAAGATAAAAATTAAAAAAAAAAAAAAACCTTAGATGACCATTTATATTGTGTATTAATTGTCATGCAACCAGTTGATAAGGCCACACACATTTGGATAAAGGGAAAACACAAATATAAGCTTAATACAAAGCTTCCATGGTCTTCAAGAAGTGTACAATTCTTACTATTTCTAGTGTTGTGGTAACCTGAAGTTTGGATCTACATCATTTTTGAACTTATACCTCAGAAAAAATCACGTTTAATTCAATTTGCCTAAAAACATGAGTTTTTCCTACAATTTTTTTCTTTTAAATATGGAGTATAAATTGAAATTCCAACTGCCTTTCCTTTCTTTTTTAAAAAATTATTCTTATACATGTAGCTTAAAACTCAAATATAAAAAAAGATGTCATGTAAATAAATGGTCCACTCATCATGCAACCTAAAGGGCTCTGTCGTGTGAGTGGTCCCCACTATACTAGGCTAATCATATGGCATCTATTTTGTTTTCTTTCCTTTTTAGAGTTAGACTTCAATCACATCCATCATCATTATGTGTGGGATATGCAAGTTTTCTTTTTCACATAGGGCCTAGCCACCCAGGTAGTTTGGAAATAATTTTGTAATTGAGACACCTTGATTATAACCTCATTAGCTGCATCATTTCCCCCATTGGAATCCATTAAGGATAGGATCCTATGGCTTTGGAGACATGAGAGGTGCCGCCCTCTTCATTATTGCATAGGCACTATAGATGAATGGGCCATAGTCCAAAAACCACACTATTTGGAAAACCTAAACTTTTAATATGTGGCACTCAAATGAACATCATTAAAAACCAAAATTCAGCAATATGACTTACATTAAGCAAGAAATAAATGGTTAGGATAGTACAATCAAAGCAATTTTAGTGGAAGGTGTTATGCAATTTATGACATCTCCTTCGAAGTCTCTCTCTCCTAATGTAGGCCTCTTTTGTATGTCCAAAAGTTTGGATATGTAGTTTTTCACGTGATATTACTTATATAATGAGAGGCATAGGTATAGAAAAATTATTTTATTGTATTCATTTTATGGGGTATTCTTGATATAGGACTCCTTATATACGTAGGAGATATGTAAGTCTTATATTTCTATTTTTCTTGTTTCTAGTGAAAAAGAAAGCTTTGGATTGCTGCTTCTAGAATTAGGCATATTATTGAATCACATAAATTTTTATGCCTTCTGTCTTTTATTTTGGTTTGTCCATTTTAGTTTTTATTTAGTCATTTCTTTTGCGTTTTGGCCTCGCTTATATTGATCACATGCGGGCATTTTTCCACAACAGAAGGAGTATCAAACCCATTGAATACCCAAATCAATCCCAACATAAGTGTGTATGGATATAGCTAAAAGGGTACATGTGCGAGTTTGGATATTTATAGCTCAATTAACAATTGGATCTGTGCAAGATTAGTTCAACCCATACCACGACTTATTTATTCACATATTACATTGCATGCATGTATGCATGCATACCACACCATAAGATTCTTGAACAACACAACCACATACCATGTGTAACTATCAGCAAGTAAAAAATCCATTCTACTTATAAGTGGAATTGAAGGATGTGTTTGCTAAATGTCATAAGGGGAATGATTCTCATAAATGTGTGCCTTGTGAGTTAAAATTATATTGATAGAGCTTTACGTCTGACGCGGCTGACAAGTGTACTTTTTCACGTTATTATTATATAGTCATGTTTTCATGAGGTACAAATCTTTTATTATCATAGCACTCAAATTTGATCAAATCAACTGTGATAAATCTAAGCCATTCATTATGTGAGTCATGTTGGTACACTTATTTTTGCATATGTTTTGTCAATCACGTGAGTCTATGTGTTATGTAGTCAGTTGAGCCCTTGGAAGCTGAACACTGAAGATACAAGAGGACATGGAGTATCAATGAGTGAAGAAAATGTAAATAAGGTTCTTTAGTGACTCTAACCTTAGACCCAAAACAAGCTTAGCATATAGATGATCCTAACATTTATAGGTAAATCTTGTTTAATCATCCTATAATTAGGAACCAAATTGAAACATGATAAGTTAGACTAAAAGAGATACTAAGCTGATATAAAATACATGACCCAAAAACAACAATTTTCATCAAGTGGATCTCAATCCCATCGACAAGCTGTCGATGGGTCTTGAGCGAACTTCTAATCAATCGAAGACCAGGGATCAATCGATTGAACTCAAGGATCGATCCATCGAAGGTACATAGAAACATCTATCAACTAAATACCTATTTTCTGGAGTTTCTCGATGTCATTAAAATGGTCTTCGATCCCATCGAATGAGAGTTTGATCAAGCAAAGGCATCACTGGATCGATAACATAGTCATTTTTTGTCCTTTTTTTTTTTACCATTGAAACTCTGTTGCTTTATATAAGTCATTTGATTCTTGAGCTTTTAGATGGATTTTTGGTATAATTAGAGACTATGTTTTTCCATTCATAACACACTTCTCAGACCATATTTCAAAGAGTTACGCGCTAATCTTCTTGTGATTATTCAATTTAATGAGCATTTCATGCTCTTATTCGAAGTATTGAATGAACTCTCACCTTTCTAAATATTAGACACTATGCATATCGTCAAATCCTTGTCTAAACAACCTAAATTATTCATTTACATAAATCTCTTAGTTTTATACATTTTCATAAGTTGTAGGAGATTCTACACTTGCCTTCATCACCTCATTGACACATCACGTGCAAGGTGAACGTTCGTAGGAGCTAAAGTATCGGTATCAACGATCGAGGAAGCAATTGAAAAGTTAATTCATGCACGATAGACCATTAAAGAAGCATATCAAGAAAGCCACTACAAAAAGTGTTAAATTCAACAAGTTATCAATTGTAAGAGCCCACATACTCTTTCCTTGTGTAAGATTGAGTGTAGAATTTGTGACCCAAACTCGTGTAGGTTCTTATGTAGGACCATATCGTCATCAATACAGGTAAGTATGTGTGTAAGTCCTTGTGTACGCCTCTGATAGGAGTGTACGTTTGTTCGGTTCTTATGTATGACCTAGGCTCTTGTGTAGGGTCAAATTCATCGGACACGAGTGTATTCCTATTAGTTTCGGTGGGATCCTCTAACAAGAGTATACGCAAGGCCTTAGAATAGGACCGCTTGTGGTTGTTGGTTAGTCGATAGAAAATCAACTAAAGTCTCTTGTAAGAGCCATCAACACAAGTGGAAACGTGTTCCTTCAGTGGGAATGTTTGCTTATATAGGTTAAAGGTGAACCTGATTTAAAATCTCCAATGGTGAATGCGTCTGCTTGGAATGGAGTATGGAAACCAAACCACTATACATGCTTATATATATTTGAGATTGTCATTTGAGCACAATTCTATTCATGTTTATATGGTTGATTAGTTAGATTATATATGAATGATTGAATTGGATTGTATGATAGGAACTTAACTTGCAAAGCATATACAAGTTCACTATCTCCATAAAGTAGTTATTTAATTGAAACATTATTTGTAGTTTATGTGATTGGACTCACTTTAGCTTGGAAATCTTAATGTTATTTTGCCTTACTTGTTTAAATTGGTAAATTTTTTAAGTAAGCAATTATATTTAAATTGTAGATTTTTCAATTGATCATAATCACTCCCATTTAAGACTTAACCATAATTCTATAGTTCCGCCAAGCTTTCGCATGTGTTGTGATAAACTATTACACGCAATTTGATGTTCCTATTTGATGCATGGTATTTCATGGGATTAAGTGGTATGGGATTGCATTTAAGTCCATGCCAATTTCATATAGGTTTGATAACAATGAGAATGATTGAATTAATTCCAGTATCACATATTCCAATGGCAATGATGGATATTACAGGATTTCCTGTGGATTTCAAAATCCTCCGCAACTGTACCCCACATTGACAAGCGTGTTTTATCCATGCCATCCATCAATATGTCTTTTACAGGTGACATTCCAGTTGTATATGCACACAAGTGACCAAACTCAATTGTGAAATATAGTCGAGTGATTATAATTTCATGTTTCACCAAACACAAACTTATGTATTTCCTATGTAAAGAATTTGATCCCCAAACATAGGATTGGACAATAAAATATTATAGTATTATTAGACGTATAATCATTACACAATAAATAATATTAATTTCATCTAATATTATTTCATCCCATTTAATACCGCTGTGACACAGGCCATGCTAAACATTTCAATGGATATATATACCAACACCTTAATTCATGGAGGCATGAGTGCCCATTTCAGTATATGGATACATTTAATACCGCTGTGACACAGGCCATGCTAAACATTTCAATGGATATATATACCAACACCTTAATTCATGGAGGCATGAGTGCCCATTTCAGTATATGGATATGAGAAACGATGCAGGCACCTGCTAAGGTGCTCCGTGTGGACGTGGATTGCGTCCTACGCCGGCCCTTCTCTGCACATCAACGGGCATATCTGGGATGCAACTTGTATTTAATTATTTGTGTAATTAATATAACCTAAACTTATTATTTGGTGTGGATCACCTGCATCTGACTTTTTATTTTCGCTTATACCTTAAAATAATCTGAGAAAACGGATAAACCGCATGAATAAACACAACACAACGGATCACCATTGTTTTTGTGGTGTGATCCACATAAGAGTTTTATCTGCCTAATTTTGTTATTTTGCATTAAAAATTAGCTTTCAAAACGAATGGAAGGAATGGATATAAGGCACATACATCACAGTGGCCCCACCGTCAGGGATCCGCCCTAGCAGCGCCCGCACATTAATTTACCTGTTTTGTTGCGCCAACGTAGATCGGACATGTTACGAAAAATCTCTTCAATGGACGATCCACCGTTCCTCGCTTTCCAGTCTGTGGCCTCTAAATAGAGCAAGAACAGAGAAATACAGGTATGGTCATCATTCAACTGAAAGAAACTGCAAATTTGACGGCTACGATGGTACGAGAGTGTAGGGCCATGATCCATCGACACGTGATGCCATAAGACAAACCGTCTGGATCACGGAACAACGGGCCCACTGAAACAAACAGAGTATAATATGCATATCCTCGGATACAGGATCATACATTTTGCCTAAGGGTATTTTTGTCCATTTAGGGGCATTTTGGTCATAATTCTCATATCCCTGATCGATATGGACCATTTTCTGGGATAGGCATAGATTATTAAGTTGGTAGGATGAGATGCTAACGAGTGGCCGAGATTATTCTCTTTGGATTGTGTACGGTCCTGCTCACTGAAAATACAGGAAAGCAGGTTCATGGAAGTTTCCTCGCCTTCCCCTGCATTGGATTTTTCTGCTCTTCATTTTCAATAGACTAATAGTAGGTGTAATCCCTCGAATTATATACACCAACATTACACGCGTGTTAAATCAGGGCCATTCATCAGTTAAAACATCCTGCGAGGATGCACTGGACCCGTAATCAGGCTAGTTCACATACCTGGTAGGCCATATATGTGTATTGAATATGGACCGTTCGTTATTTATTCATAACCGTCCATTTTTATCTTAAAAGTTTCTCTTCCTGATGAGGATAATAGTATGATCTTGGGAATAGTGAATCCTTACCACACGATCTACCTATTGAATGGCCATGATATCTCACAAGCCATTGCATTTATTTGCATTATCTTTTCCAGAACAAGATGACATATGATAGTGAAGGCAGATTTGCCGGATCCAGCGAAATAGGTGGGGCCCATCGATGCATGTGTTGTATATTCATGCCGTCCATCAGTTTTTTTCAGCCCACTTTACGATGTAGTACCAACAATAAAGCAGATATTAATCTCAGGTGGACCAGATCATAGGAAACGGTGATCATTGAACGCCTACCGTTAAAAACTTGCTAGGGTACACTGTAATATTTCTGTACCATCCATCTGCCAGTTTTTTTCAACTCATTTTAGAGTATGATATAAAAAATAAAATAGATTTAAATCTCAAGTAAAACACCCACTGTTAAAAACTTCATTATCTGTCATACAACTCATTAACAATGGCACATAAAACATAAATAGCAGCTTGGTCCAAAAACTTTTGTAGCTTGAAAAAAGGGAAATCAATTGCGTACTGAGTTACTCAGTACGAGTAAACTCTGTTGGGCCCACTCTGAATTCATGTGGTTTATCTACACTGTCCATTCATTTTTGCATATCATTTTAAGGGTTGAACCCAAAATTAAAGTATATCAAAATCTCAAGTAGACAATACCAACGGAAACAGTGGAAGTATTGATTTCTACCGTTGAAACCTTTCTAAGGCCCCCAGTGATGTTTATTTGTCATCCAAACTGTTCATAAGATCACACAGACATTTTTATGAAGGGAAAATACAAACATCATCTTGATCTAAAACTTATGTAGGCCCCCAAGAACTTTTCAACCGTAGACTTCAATTCACGCTGTTTCAGGTGGTGTGGTCCACTTGAGCTTGGGATAGGATTTTTTTTTTAGGCCATTAAATCATATGATAAAACAGATGAATGGAGTTGATACAACTCATGAATGATGGTGGACCTCACAGAGTTTACCTACTACGCTGAGCGTACCGAGTTACTCAGTACGCAATCCACATCCTAAAGAAAGCCTTTAATAAAGCAGCAGTGATTGAAGTTTTTAATGGACAATTACCACTTTTTCTTTGCCTATTTCACTTGAGATTTGGATCTAATTTAGTTTTTGGTCATACGTTGAGATAAGCTGGAAATATTGATGTAGATAGCATACATACCACAAATACAACAAGGTAGGTCCCACAGTTAGGAAAAACTTTGACAGGAAGCTTGTTGACAAAGCTTCCCACTTCCTAGTTAGGATCCATACACTTGCTTAAGGTGGTAGACTCTCGGGAGTTTCAACTACCGGGTCAATAGGTGGTGAAATCCCAGCATGGCGTGAGTGTGTGAGGGTGTGTGTGCGTGTTTGAAAAAAAAAAAAAGATACATTACTACATCATTGAGATGAAAAAATTGTGGAGCCCACTGTGATGTATGTATCTAAACTATATTGTGCATTTAGACGCTAGGGCATGAGCTAAAAAATGAGGCAAATCTGAAACTCAAGTTGACCGCATCATAGGAAATGATTGGAATATTAGATACTTAATGTTGAAAACCTTTGGGAGCCACTTAAGTTTTAGATCAAGTTGATATTTGCATATACCTTTCAATCCCATGAACAGGTTCCTTGTGGGCCCCAGAAAAGTTTCAATGTTGAATGGTGGATGTCGTTGCTTCCGCTAGTTCTTATAGTGTGGTTTACATGAACTTCCATTCTACCTCACTTTTTGGCTCATACCTTAAAATGTGATGGTAAAATGGATGGATGGTGTGGATCGCACACATACATTAGTGTGGGACTTATGGATTTTACCACTGCCTAATGCCTCTTCATTCCTTGCTTTTTGGACCCTCTTTTCAAGCTGTATTTACTTAGTTATTTTCCTCTCAAACAAACACTTTTTTAAAGTTATAATTAACTATTTACTCCCATTTATATGGGTAATTAAAAAATAGAGACTTCCTAAATAAAAAATGATAGAGAATTTTTTTTTTTTTTTTTTAAGAAAAAAAAAAAAAAAAAAAAGAGGATTATGACCTCTGAAAAAACAATGAAAGATGTATTTAATCCTCAGCTTGGACTGTCTAAAAGAGATTAAAGAGCTGTGAAATTCACAAAAAGTCACTTCTGAACAGCTATTTATATAATTGTTCAAACTGTCATGTTTGTTCATTTTGATTGAAGAGATGGGACTCAATTCAAATCTATCAACCGACCATCCAATCAACCAATTCATTTACCATGACTACTATTTTTTTT
>JAJHSJ010000523.1:0-34309 GCA_021015155.1 Magnolia officinalis
ACTGTGGGCCAGTATGAAGCCAAATTTTCCGAGCTATGCTGCTTTGCCTTGTACATAGCTCCACATGAGACTCTTAAGGCTGAGAAGTTCGAGAGGTGTCTAAAGGGTTCTATTCGTAACGAGTTGATTACGCTAAAGCTCAAGACCTATGCAGATGTAGTTGATTGAGCCCTAACTATTGAGCAAGACAATGAAGATTTTTGGAAAACCCGTGACCAAAAGAGAGGCGAAGGGCAAGTGTAGAGCTGCACCCTATGTGCCTAAGAAGCAGGTCGATACTTTTAAGAAGCAGAAGATGGAGGAAGAAATTGGGACTTAAGCAGAAATGGGTTGAACTCCAAGGTGAGAAAAAAAGAAGAAAATGCAAACTATTTACACACGTTAGCATTGATTTAATAGAAATCCATCTCTATGCATGTATCTCATGTATTGACATTGATTTGGGGCAAAATAGTCAAATTTGAGATGTGGAAAATGGATGAAATTCTTCATTTTTACCATGTAAAATGAGATTGCAAGTGTGGTAGTTTGATATATTCATGTGTTGGCCGATCTATCGATCGGCTACACATTTTCGTTTTTTTTTTTTTTTGGAAAACATCTTTTTAATTTATTTTTTTTGAAAGGTGTTTTTTAAATTTATTTAAAAATAAAAATATAAAATCTCTTTATTTTGAAAAATATTGTTGACTATTGATGGATGTGGAAATTTATATCTTCATGAGTGTTGGCCGATATACAGATTGGCCACACTCTTTCCTTTTTTTCGAAAATTATTTATAAAATTTAAAAATCGCTTTTATTTTATTAGTTTTATTTATTTATTTTATGAGAATTGATAGTTTATTCAAAAAGGACCGAAGCCTTGAAAAACAAGAAAACAAAAATGAAGCACAACAAAACCCCCCAAATCCCCCCATCTATCCTACCGAAAGGGAAGGATTGTAGCTGAATGCGCCCATTCCACCACACAAGAAATTTTGCTCTAAGAAAGACTTAGCCTGCCTCTTTCAATTCTTAAAACATCGATCCTTCCTCTTAAGCCAAAGAACCCAAAGAACTGCCAAAAGTGAAAGATGCCAAATTTTCCTCTAAGTCTTCCCCATATCCTCACCATGCCATCAAAAGAAATAAATCCATAGATCTCAGCGCCAAATAACTTAAAAAGTTATCCCACAAATCTCTTGCAAACGAGCACTGGATAAACAAGTGATCCACTGTTTCCTCGACTTGAAGACATAAGAGAAACATTCGGCAAAATCATGTTCCTTCTTCATAGGTTATCCAGGTAAGCACTTTCTTTCTCCCCTAACCAAGCGAACGCTGCCACCTTTAAGGGAGCATGATACCTCCAAATGAAAGACGTTGGACAAAACTCCCCGGAGCGGTCTCACTACTAATACACAAATAAAGGATTTCACTGAGAATACACCGGACTTACCTTTTAACCAAACCAATGAATCCGGTTATGAAATAACCGGCGAGACCTTGAAAACTTATCTAACAAACTGATAAAATCTGAGAATTCTTCATTTGATAAATTCCTTCTGCAAGGAGGGGCCCAACTACTTCCTTATCCACCAAGGAGAAGCAACTCTCCACATTGATATCCGCCCCACAAGAAATACCTGCCAACCTTGGGAATAGGCCCCTCAACCTGTTCCCTATGACCCATATATCATCCCAAAATCTGATGTGCTTACCATTTCCTACCCTAAAGCCAATATTTTCCCATTTCCTAGCCTAAAGCCAATATTTCCTAGCCTTCTATTTTTTTTAGTTGCATTCATAGTTGCCAAAATCCTATGATATCAACTAACAGTTACGATATGGGTTGAATCTCAGGAAAAATGATTTTGAGTTCCACCTTCAATTCCTTTTTAAATGAATCCCATGATTCTATAATTTGTATCCTACGATTTATTATTCAAATCCTGATTTACGATTCAAACTATACTTGTATTCTTAAATTTTAAACTTGGCTTCCATTTTTGTTTTTAAATTTGTAGGGGCTTTTAATAATCATTCAAAATTGGTCAATTGTTTTATTTTGTTCTTCACAACAGAGGAGATTTGGGGATTTTGATATTCAAAATCCCAAAACAAAGAAATCAAAATATTGTTTTCTTTGGTCCACAAAAATGAATACCCGTTTTTCCAACAAAATTCTACACTCAAGAAGGGTTAAATCATTAAAGGCTTGTATGTTTTTTAAAGCTAAATTTCTTGAAAGATAAATCATAATAAAGGAAACACAAGAATCCTTCAACACTATCATGATAAGTATATCGTGTACAAGTTCTCAATTACCAATATCATGACGTATTTACTTTCTTGGTGAATATTGATGGAAAATGGATAATTGATGAGTTTTATTTTTTTCTTCTGATTTATGTATATTTTTTCAGATTTTTTTTTTTTAAAAAAAGAAGATTAGAGAAAATCTTGTGATTTATGATATGGTTTCCGATTCGATATGATTCAACGTCTATAACGATTTGCTATACATTTACAATTTTGATAACTTGCATTGTTATGATATTTGCTTATTTTGGATATAATTGCATTGCTTTTGTTCAACGAGGCATGTTTAGGCCCCTATAGAATGGAAACCTGTTATGCAGGTTTGTTTTTTGTAACACTTTGAGTCATAAGTGGGAAACCTTTAAAAAGGTGTCTTTCAACATCTCCTGAGAAATTCCACCTTTTTCTCAATGTTTACCTTAGAAAGCGAGACATACCCCGGTATCTGCAATAGTATCGACGATATCGATGCATGTTCCGTAGCCCAAGTCATTGATATATGTAATGAAAATGACACTTTGAAAATTGTCAGTAATAGTCTCCATTTATTTATATCTTTGCCCTTGTTATGACATTGTTGCATCTCAATGCCTTGTTGCAGTTAGCTCACAGATGAAATATCCTGCGATGAGATTTGGGGGTCGCATTGTATACTGTAGAACATTTCGTGAAGTAGAGAAGGCCACAATGGAGCTTCTAGAGACAATTAAAGCGAATAAACCAAATATCGATCAAATTCCCCTCGGACTTGACATAGAATGGAGGCCCACATTCAGGCGAGGTTGTTTTAGTAAGCTGAAAATTGAGGTTTTGACCCATTTGTTTGATTTCCTTTGAGCCTAACTTCCATTTTTCATACAATTACAAAAATTCTCCTTCTTTTTCTTTATGGTGGTGGCGGCGTTTGTCAGCTTTATTTATATGATTTATCTGCATGATGGTGCTGGTGTTTGTCCATTCTATTGCTATCACTTATCTGCATGGTGGTGGCAGCATCATGGGTTCCCTTGCGTCATTGTATCTTTGTAGTGGTTAAATGCATTAACATGCACTTCTCCACGTGTATGCACATGTACATGACCAAGTTTCTTAAGGATTTTTACTGCAAGTCTACAATAAAAGAAAAACGTTACTGCTACTAATGATAATGATGGTCCTGGGTAGCCTTGAGGCAAAATACTGGTAACATTGGCTAAAACCTTTATTTCCATCAGAATTTGTTTCCTATCAAATAGGAGTGTGCAGAACTGATTGCATGTACAGGTTGAACACTTTTAACCAAACCTAGATTGTTGGAGTGCTACTGAAGGAAAAATGAAATTTGCAGGAGAAGCCCAAGGAAAGGCTTCGGTTATGCAGTTATGCATGGGCACTGAGAACTGTTATGTGATGCACATCATTCACTCTGGGATTCCTCCCATTCTGCAATCTCTTTTGGAGGACAGCACATCTGTCAAGGTATGTTAATCACATTTATGATGTTTGGAATTCCCAAAATTTTCAATAACAGAACACAACTCGCTCTAGAATCGATGGGCTCCATATACCTATATTTATAAACAGTGCTTGATTTGAACATGTCAAGGTTGGAGTTTGTATAGCCAATGATGCAGTGAAGGTTATGAAAGATTATAATGTCTGTATCAAAGCCTTGCAAGACCTGTCTGGCCTTGCAAATATAAAGCTTGGTGGAGTTCCCAAGAAGTGGGGCCTTGGTTCACTAACTGAAACGCTCACCTGTAAACAGGTATTTCAACATATCCATTATTTATCAACTCCATTTCTTGGTTAATCATTGTCATTGTAATCATCATCATCTGAGCCTTTCTCCCAGAGGCGTCTAAATTATATATTGCCAAAAGTTTTGTGATAGTGTGCTCACCAGTTCTGTGCTCTTTTACCTGGGTTCTTGTAACTGGCCATGGCTGAGGCTCCCATTGGTACCGCTCAAATGCCAACATGGTCCCATGTTTCCCACCCCAGTATTCACTCCCCACCTAACTAGTACATGCATGCCTAGAAAGGTGAGCCAGCACAGTAGGTTATAGATGGGTACTTGCTAGCTTTGCAAGTTCGGCCAGCCCAACTTTGGGTTGGCCAGCTGAACTTGACATTCGGCCGCCTGAAAATTTGTTCAGTCAAGTTTCCAGCAATGGATTTCTTTGGAATTCAGGGAGATTCGGCCAGCTGAACCCTGTATGTGGCCAACCGAATTGGAGATTCGACCAGCCGAATTCTGGCTCAGGCCAGCCGAAAATTTGTTTTTTCTTATACCTCGAAATCTGAGAGTCGTTGGATCGCAATCATTGGAATCTGGCCAGCCGAACTGAATTTTAGGTTGATCAAATTTCTAAATCCTTTGGCTATAAATAAAGGCCTTCTCTCATTCATTTCAATAACGAAAAATTACAAAAAATCCTTCTTAAAGTCAAAGAGAAATTCAGGCCCTGTTCAAGCTATCTGTGTGGTAATTCTAATATGTGTTTAACTTATTCTATTCTTTCTCAAGTTAGATTTAATCGTATTTAATAGAGTAATCCATACTGTACTTGAGATTTAGATAATTGAATTTGCAGCATTAGGGTTTTCTTTTATTCATTGAAAATACATTAGATTCCTATATTCTTTCTGGTTGAACATATACTGCTTCATCAAATTCCAAGAAAGAAGATCGCTAATATGAAAATCATGCTTGAGTAGCTGGTTACACAACATAGCAGGAAACCCACCGAAACATGATTACCAACATGACTCCCATGTTTGCGTGGTAAAGCCTCAAATGGATCCTTAGCATAACTATTGTGGGTTACCTGTGAAGGGGAATTTTTGAACAGTTGATGTTTAGAGCATGCAGTGAAAGACAAGCAAGTTCTGCTTGGAGTATTTCTTGATTAATCATGTTTCTTTAATTTATCATGTTTTCCTTAATTTGGTAAATCTCATCCTGAAACGGATACACAGGCACACATGATGACATGCTCACGCATACACAGAAATTTCTAGTTGTACACTTGGGATTTGACTTTCTTTTACTCTCAGCCATCATTGGCACCCATGATTCCGTGTGACTGCACATGTGAGGACACACACACACACACGTCTTGGTTGCCTAGGGTGGTAGGCTGGATCTTAAATCAAGGTTTTATTAAAGAAAATGGTCGATTTAGATCATTCCTTTCTAAATTAAAATCTCGTTTAAGGTCTTTTCTTAGTTGGTGTTTTCAATTGGCGAAACCTCATCTTAGATTAGATTGGTCAGCTCTTACTCAATTCCTCTACGAATTCAGAATTATGGGTTGGAACTGAGGGAACTCTTAGTGCTTGAGCTTCTCCTCGTTGGGAAGCCCTCACTAGAGTTCCTCATTCTGGTAGAGGGAGCAGCCAAAAAGTCAAAAAAAAAAAAAAAAAAAAAAAAGAAGAAGAAGAAAAAGAAAAGAAAAGAAAAGGGAGCTCCCTGCTAAGTAGACAAAGTTGTGAATTAACCGGTTTGTGAGTGTAACTGCTTGATTGACGTGCATTTGTTTCTTCAGTAATTCATCTGTACATTAAGCTTATAATCTTCCGATCTGTTGAGATACTTTTATTTCGTTGTGAGTCAAATAGCTTATGGGAATGCCACATAAGCCCTACCATATTGAGGGGTTGGGGGGGTGTATAGACAAGGCAAGGTGTGAATTGTGTGATATAAAGCAGGCTCCTGCCATATGCATAAGCTTGATTTATTGGTCCCTTATGGGGCCAACCAAATATGAAATAGGGACTGGTCAGCAAACATGAGACTAACTCGATGAGTAAAGATTTAAGCAGCTGAAGATAGACCATCTTGAGGGTAGTAGCAGTGCTTCTGTTTAGTTGGCATTTTCAATGTTTTAGTTTTACAAAATGTTTAAGACTATGTGCACTATTGGTGATCTGCACCGCAAGATTATGACATGTCTAAATAAATCTGGAATCTATAATCCATCATGTCAACTGACTAAAGAAGAAAGAGATGTGATCACTAGAATGATTACATTATGGTGCATGTGGATGTCTGCTCAAATTCCTATTTGGGCGAATCCAGTGCCTTTAATTGATAATTTTGAAAGAAAGGCTGTTTGGAGGGCACCTATTTTTTCTTTTGGAAAATTGAAAGGCTAATGTACCCCTCAGATCATGCGCTGCGGCATGTCAAGTTCAACCAGAAACAATGCTGCTTGTGAATTAGTTGGACAACATCTGTTCTACTCGAGGCTTTAAGTTTGCACATCATGTTCTCGGGGGTTTGGTACACCAATGCTGTTGAAATTAGTCATCAGTTCTCTTTCTCAAGTCAACTACTTCATTGCAACCAGAAGTATTTTACTCACATTACAGATCCTTGTGATGAGGCCTTATTATTGATCGTGGAATTCAACAATTCAAACACTTTTTTTTTTTTTTTTTTGATCGATGATGAATATATTAAAAGGCCACAGCCAAAGAATACAAAAAGGAAAATAAAATTACAACCCAACCCAACCCCAGCTATTGGGGAATCACTCAAGCAACTTTGAAGCAAAGATCCACTCCTTGATCATCGATTTCGCTTTTTGGAAGACCACTGAAACAAGCTTTTGCTTGTTATTAAATCAACGATCGTTTCGTTTTGACCAAATGCACCAGAGAACTGCGATAAGGAACATGCCCCAGACATGAGTCCCAATCTTTCCTATTCCCCCCTCCATGCCATGCCAAATAGAAGCCCCCAATTGAACTTGGAGCCACGTAGTCTACTCTGAACAAGTGGAAGAGGCTGTTCCACATTTTTCTTGCAAAAGAGCAATGATTAAAGGGATGATCCACTGATTCCGTCACTTTATAACACATAATACATACATTCGGGAGGACCATATTCCTTTTTTGGAGCTTGTCCACTATTAGGACCTTCTTACTGAAGAATGAAAGAACCAAAGAGGAGGAATGTGCGAGAGATTGGAGAAAAATGTGAGAGAGAGAATGTTGGATCTCTCTATTATCTTATTCAATATATACGTAGGTTTTTTCCCTTTATTACATCATAACAACCCACTTTATACAGTATTTGCAAATAAGCCCACTAATATCATATTTACATAAATGACCCTACCAACTTAATATTCCAACACCCCCTCAAGTTGGTGTATGAATGTCTGTCATACCCAACTTGTCAGAGATTTCTTGTAACATGGGAGAGTTGAAAGCCTTTGTAGATGACTGACTGATGATAGCAAGCATCCCCACGACGATACAGATCCACGCGACCCACCTTTTTTTGAGTTATGAGCTCCCGCCCTGGGCACCACCGCCCACCCGATCTCCATCCACCCCCAGCTCGGCATCACCGCCTCCATCCCTCTCCAGCTCGACACCAGTGTCCCACATCCCCATCCCACCCTCCCGATCATCCTCGTCAGGCCCCTGGATTCCAACCAGGGAGGAACAAAGGTAGACCCCCTTCTAGAGATTTATCCCAAGGATGGGAGAGGGTGGGTAGAGATCGTTAGAGGGGCAGATCCTGCCTCTCCCGTCCCACCCAAACTCATTCTAGGGCAAAGCTCCCCGACAACCACCCTAGAGGGGTTTCGAGACTAGGTGGGTTCTCTGTTTTTATCGATAATATCCCCTTTGATTGATCTCGGGAAGACTTACGGATCATCTTTGGGAGATATGGGAAGGTGATGGAGGTTCACCAACCCACATTCCCAGGTACGCTCAAACCGAGAGGTTATGCTTTTGTCCGCTTCCTTTATGAAGATGAAGCTAGAGCTGCGATTGGAGTTCTGAATGGGAAACGGTTTGGTGGTAGTGGTCTCCGTCCAAGCAGCAATCCCTAAACCCCCTCCCCCAAGATATTCCAAGCAATCCCATCCTCATCCCCAGGTTCCAACTGCCCAGAAGCCTAACTCCTACTTGAATATCCTCAGGAAAAGTACCCCACCCAAAGCCCCCAATCCAGTAGAAACAGACTCTTTCATTGTTGAAGCAGACATAGCCATGGTGGCAATGAGGAAGCGTAGTCTAGCATTGTCCCTGGTAGGTTATGCAAATCATCCTCACTCCCATCATCCAACTCATCAGAACCCTTAGGAACTCCAGATTTGCAGCTTCGGGAGTGAATATTGTCAGATTGGCCCCGCAAGCCTTTCTCCTCGAATTCAAATCGGAAGAAGAACTCAGAGACTTCTCCTCGGACTCTGCCCTTCACTCGACCATGGGGCTGAACAGTATAGAACCTTGGCACCCTGAAGCAGTTCTAGGTCGCGGAGGAACGTGGGTTAGGTTGTATGGCATTCCCTCCCATGCCTGGTTCGAATCGGTCATCGTCGACATTGGGCAGCCCTTCGGCAAGGTAATTCAGATTGATTCAGTTTCTAGCTATGGCATCTTCCAGGTTTTTGCTAGAGTGAAGATGATCCTCAAGCTAGGAAGGGATTTCTTCAAGATAGTCAACCTCAAGGTGGGACGAGACTCCTACCCGATATTTGCAGTAATAGAAGACCCAACAGGGGAACTCAGGAACTTCTCCCACTTCCACCCTGGCTCCAAGCCTTCGTCAACGAAAGAGCATGACACCAAGCAATGGGTGGTTTCTACCTTCCTTCAAAGCAGGGGAGGGCATTCGAACAGTCCATCCCCTGTTCGTCAAAATGCCTCACAGAACCAGATAGCCTCGGACCCTTTGGGATGTTTTCGCATTAGTCTCCTAACCGATCCCACTCCTCAGGGCCCTTCCATTCCAGCCACACCTAATTCTCCTCAGAGCTCCTTCATCCCAAACACACAGTCTCCCCTCGACCCCTAGCCACCGCCTCCCCAGCTCGTTTTCTTGAACACTCGAGGTCCTCCCACCCACCAATCCAGTTCAATCCCCCTCTGCAGGAAATGGTAGCCCCCCCCAGCAAATGCTCATCTACCCCCAATATTTCAGCATTACAGTCCCTTCCCAAACACCAGTCTACGACCCCACCGTCCAAGCAGACCATCTCCCCAGATCCAAGGCAAGACCAACATCATTCAGGAGCCAACATCAGCAATGCCCAACTCCAATCCCTCAAGCAGAATGTTGAAAATGGGTGTCGATCCAATAACAATAATACCAACCACTATCATGGAAGACCTCGCTCTCAATCCGAGGGTGCTAGGATGATAAATACTCAGGCCACCTTCAAAGCTTCAGGAGGCTCTTCTCCCTCTCTTGTCAATATGGGGTCCTAGGATAAGGCAAGGACAACATCGGGCAACTCCACGTTGACCTTTCTCCATTCTTCCTCCCCTCTCCAATTCATAGCCAGGACCAATATCCCCAGGATCAGCCTTCCAATGCCTCTCAAGTCTCAGATTCGGCTTTGGCTACTGAAACGGAACAGTCAGCTGGGAACAAGCAGATTCGATCCAACCCCCAACGGCGGACAGAAAAATCAACAGGGAACGGTTCTTTAATCCGGACGACAACCTAACCAGCTACATCAAGTCTTGGAGAGGTCGATCGCGAAGCAAGAGCAACAGGGCCATTAACTCGGGTAGTGTTTCAGATGGATAATTTTCTTCTTTGGAATGTGAGGGGAATTGGTAATTCTCCCTCGATCAGACACGTAAAAAGACTCATCAAATCCTTTAAGCCAACAATTGTGATCATTATCGAGCCCATGATTGCTGACTCTCGGAGAGTTAGAATAGGGTTGAAACTGGGTTTTCACTGCTCCATCTCCAATGAAGCCGCAGGAGGCAAGATATGGGTGTTCCATCATTCAATAATTTCCATGGACGCCTTATCATCTTTAGATCAATTCCTAGCCTTCAGGGCCACTTTCCCAAACATCGAAATCCCCCTCAATTTCACTTGTGTCTATGCCAATTGCCCCTATTTGCGCAGGAGGCTCTTATGGGCTGACCTAACAAGTCAGGCAACTGCCACTGTTGGGCCTTGGATTGTGTGTGGGGATTTCAATGCGGTCACGTCCTAATCAGAGAGGATTGGGGGAAACTCTTTGGTGGGGCGTAGCTCAACCGAATTCTCTGATGCAATTAACCAATCCAATCTGATAGATGTAGGCTCCACAGGGAGTACCTTCACTTGGTGCAACAATCGTTTGGGGAGCAACAGGAAACGGGCTAGACTCGACAGAGCCCTTTGTTCCTCTGCCTGGCTTCATCGCTTCCCATCCTTTACTATTCGGAACATGTCCCGCATCCACTCCAACCACTCGCCCCTCTTACTATCCTCCCCTCCAGCCCCTCTCCCCTCCCCGAGGCGTTTTCGATTTCAAAGGATGTGGACCCAACACGAGGGATTCCAGGCTATTGTTTCCAACGCATGGAAATCTGAGGTCTTCATTAACCCAATGATCCACCTCTTGTGCAAATTAAAGAACACAAAAGCAGCTTTGAAAGCTTGAAATAGAGACGAGTTCGGCAATATCTTCAGTCAGATCAAGGCAGCTATGGCGAAGATAGATCAACTTGAACTGGCATCGACTCTCAAGCCCATCTCCCCACATCCTTTCCAGCTTGGGTTTGGAAAAAGATCTCCTCGTCTGTTTGGAGAACCGGGAAGAAATGTTCTGGAAACAGAAATCCAGAAACAGGTGGCTCAAAGAAGGGGACAGAAACTCCCAAGTTCTTCCACACATCTGCAATCAACCGCATTAGAAGAGCCCATATAAGAGAAATTCAGCTGCAAGATGGGACCAAAATAGGCGACCAGTCTTGCATAAAGGAGGAAGCAACCATTTTCTTCAAGAAGCTGTTCACCACCGAAGAGGTGGCCCCGATCGGCAACTTCATTAATTCAATCCCGTCCCTGGTCTCCCCAGAAGACAACGACCTCCTCATGGCGATTCCGTCTATTCAGGAAGTGAAGGTGGCAGTTACGGCCCTGCCATCAGACGGCACGCCTGGGCCTGATGGGTTCTCTGGTGCTTTCTTCTCGGCATGTTGGGAAATCATTGGGACAGACCTCCATCGGGCCCTCAAATTCCTCTTCCAGGGAGGTACGATACCCAGAGCTTTCTCAGCCTCCTTGCTCTGCTTAATCCCTAAAAGTTTGGCTCCTAAATCCTTTGCTGATTTTCGTCCTATAAGTCTTTGTAATTGTGTCTACAAGGTATTTTCTAAGGTGATTGTAGCTAGGTTAAATTCTATCCTTCCAAAGCTAATCTCAGAAGAACAAATGGCTTTTGTCCAAGGGAGATCGATTGCGGATAGCATATCCTTGGCGCAAGAGCTCTTTCGGGACATAGACAAAAGAGTCCGGGGTAGCAACATCATCTTCAAGATAGACCTCGAAAAGGCATATGATAGAGTAAATTGGTCCTTTCTAAAGGCGGTGCTCCAGAGGTTCGGTTTCAGCCAATCATGGATTGATTTGGCTGATAAATGCTGGTCGGGGACCTGGTTCTCTGTTCTTCTCAATGATGTCAGCTCGGGCTTCTTCAAGTCCGAAAGAGGGATCCGTCAGGGAGATCCGCTTTCGCCCAGCCTCTTCATTTTGGTCATGGAGGCCCTCAGTAGGGGCCTCAATTCCTTGTTTGATTCCAATATTTGTCAGGCCTTCAAAACCAACAGGGGTAGCCTGACGATCTCCCACCTCCTCTTCGCAGACGACACTACCATTTTTATCAATGGTAGCAACAGATCGGTCAGAAATATGATGTCTTTTCTCCATACCTTCCAGGAAGTATCAGGCCTCAAAATTAATTCAGCCAAAAGCAGATTGTTTGTTTCCTCCAAGATGTCAGAAGGTAGAGTTCGCTGTCTTGAGAGAATCGCGGGCATCAGGAGAGCGGCGTCTCCTCTCATCTACCTGGGTGTTCCGCTGGTAAAAGGTAGAATCTGTTCAATCTCCTTTCAGCCGCTGGTAGATAAAATCATATCCCGCATTTCAGGTTGGAAAGCCTGCCTCCTCAATCAGGCTACCAGGGTTACTCTTATCAAACACATGCTCGCTAGCATTCCTATTCACACTCTTGCGGCGATAGATATCCCGAGAAAGACGCTGTCTTCCCTAGAGAAAGGTTTTGCGGATTTCTTTTGGGGTTGGTCTAAAGGGAGAAAGAAGCTTCATTGGGATAACTGGAGTCTATAACCGCCCTTGCCATGGAAGGTGGGCTGGGAATCAAAGGCTTAAGGGAGGTCGCGGATGCCCTGAGAATTAAGAGGGCCTGGACTATTTTCTTTGCCTATAAAACCAATCTATGGGCGAGATTCATGAGATCCAAATATGCCATCAATCATTCGGGGGGTCCCTCCATTCAGCGCCGGTCCGACTCCCCTCCTTGGAAGAAAATCAGGGATCTACTTCAGCTCGTTGAAGACAATTCCCGCTTGTTATTGGGGGATGGTAACAGCAACTTCTGACATGTCAACTGGACAGGACTTGGCCCTCTCAAGGATTTGCTCCCAGACAATGTTCCTCCCCTCCCCATCAATCTGAGGATCAAAGATGTAATTGGCCCCGATGGCCTTCTTCAGCACGCCAATTTCCCCGTCTCGCTCCCGCATTCAGTCCGTCATCACGTGCTAGCTGAGGGTCTGTCCCTCAATCAAGGTGAGGATTGCTTCATTTGGGCCAAGGAGAAGTCGGGGAAATTCTCCACAAGATCCGCTTGGCGCCTTGTCAGGCCCATGGGCCATATGCGCACCTGGGCCAAATGGACATGGCATCCTCATCTTCCTCCCAAAATTGCTCTATTTACCTGGAAGATCCTCAATAACGCAGTCCCTGTCGATAGCAGTGTGAAAAGGAAAGGGATCTAGTTGGCCTCCTGCGTGTACTGCGAGAATCTCGCCCGGAAGGAAGAATCCCTCAACCACCTCTTCGCCGAAGGGGTGATTGCCTCCTCCATCTGGTCCCACTTCTCAGCCATCCTTTCTGTTTCTTTTATTCCAAACCAGTCAGTGAGGTGTAGAGCCTCGCAATGGTGGTCCATGGCCAACGAATCATCCACTATAGGAATGCTCAGAGGGTCATCCCGACCCTCATTCTTTGGGAAATATGGAAGGCTAGGAACGAGCAGCGCTTTGAAGACTCTCCCTTCAGGGCAAATCTCTCCATCTACAATGTCCGGACTTGGCTCTTCCATCTGTCCAGCACATTTCCCCTCCCTCCTTCAAAATCCCAGTTTGATAGAGATGCTGTAGCTGATTTGGGGCTCGTTCCAGGGAAAAGCTGTCCTCTCTCGCTGTCCGTTGTGAAGTGGAAAAGGCCTCCCAGAGGTTGGGTGAAACTGAATGTTGACGGCTCTTCCAGGGGCAACCCAGGTCCTTCCGGGAGCGGAGGCGTTTGCAGAGACGAGAAGGGAGATTTCTCATTTGCATTCTCTATAGGCTACAGCGTCGGTTCGAGCTTCTTGGCTGAACTGAAGGCAGTCATTCACGACCTCAAATTGTGCAGGGATTTGGGTTATTCTAGCGTTGAGGTTGAGAGCGATTCCCTTTCTGTGGTTGGCCTCTTCTCTTCCGCCGGAAACACCCCATGGATCGCGCTTTCTTGGAAAAATCAGTTCAATTCCATCAGGGCATCTGTTTCTGTTGCAATCAATCATATCCCCAGAGAGGCCAATTCAGTGGCCGATAGCCTAGCTCGCTGGGCCAGTGCTAATCAGCAGGTCAGTTTCTTCGAATTGGTCGCAAGCCTCCCTCTCATCTCCAGAGGGGAGCTCGTCCTAGACAAGGCAGGTTTAGGGGCAGTGCGTTTTTCTTAATCTTTCTTTTCCTCTTTACGATAGGAGTGCCCAATGGGGTGGGCCTCCTGAAGGTGTTTCCCTTGTAAAGCAGGGGGTCTCGGGCCTTTTTACCGTCCCTCCTGGTCATCTTGTTAGTATCTTTTTATCAATGGAATCGGTTATTTCAAAAAAAAGAAAAAAAGAAAAAAAAAGCCTTTGTAAACATGTCTGCTAGTTGTTTTGTAGATTTGACAAATGAAGTAGCTAGTAATCCAGAGGACATCTTCTCTCGAATAAAATATATATCAACCTTAATGTGTTTAGTCCGCTCATGAAAGACTTTGAGTTAGATGCAATATGGATGGCAGCCTGATTGTCGCAATAGATAGGAATAGTTGAGGTGATGGGAAAACCTGGTTCTATCATAATGGATCTCAACCATGAGTTCACAAGCCCCATGAACCATAGACCTATACTCTGCTTTTGCACTGGATCGAGATACTACTGCTTGTTTTTTACTTCTCCATGTAACCAAGTTGCTACCAACGAATGTGCAATAGTCAGAAGTAGACTTTTTGTCTGTTGAGCATCCTACCCAGTCAGCATTAGAATGGCCATCAATATTAACATGTCCATGATTCATATAAAGAATACAACATCCAGAGAGGCACCTTTGGCGAGTGCATGAATCGGCTGACAATACTTATAGCTTGAGCAATGTTCAGTCTTGTAACCGTCAAGTAGATCAGTTTTCCAACTAATCTATGATACATACCTGGATCTGTCAAATTCTCACCTTCAAATGCATGCAACGAGTGGTTCTGGTCCATAGAAAATAAAGATGGATGAGCACCTAATTTCCTAGTCTCACTTAACCAATGTTGTCAAATCGCATATGCGATTGCATGCGATCAGCATATGCTGTTCGCATATGCGATCGCACAATCGCATATGCCATGGCATACTTTTTTTTTTTCAAAAAAAAAAAAAAAAAAAAAAAAAAATCTAAAAATTCTATAAAAAAAAATAGAGAGGGAAAAACATTAGTACACATGATTGGATTGGGTTATTTTACTTATTTCATTATAGTTTATGTGTTTCATTAAGTGATATATTTAATTACTTATATTAGATAAATTTTAACAAAACAATCAACAAGCTACATTAAAAGATAACTAATTATTATAAACTTCGAAGAAAGAAATTTTAATGATAAATGGATAACTTGAAACAACTTACAAGTTATAACTTGCAACTCAATTTACAAAAAGTAAGCACAACTTATAAAATACAAAAAATAAACATAATTGAAATAATTGTAGAGAGATTAGAGTAAGAAAGAAAGATGTGTAAGAGAGAAAGAGTAAGAGATTTAGAGCTTTGGAGTAAGAATAGTGAAAATGGAGGGGATATGAGTTTCTCCAATTTGAAAAAAAAAAAAATAAAATAAAAATCTTGCCAGGCATTGGGAAATATGCGATCGCATATGTAGTATGCGATCGCATACTCGCATATGCGATCGCATATTTATCGCGTACAAAAGTATGCCATGGCATACTTGCCAGGATCGCATATGCCATCATGGCATATGCGATTTCATCCAAAGTATGCGAATATGCGATCGCATATGCGCATATGCGATCGCATTTGATAACAATGCACTTAACAGATCAAAAGTATACTTTCTTTGGGATATGAGGATGCATTTGGATGAATGGGCAACTTCAATCCCAAAAAAGTATCGCAATGGACCTAGATCTTTGATATCAAATTCTTTGCTCAACTTGTGCTTAACTTGATCAATAAACTCCTAGTCATCCCCAGTCACAACAATGTCATCCACATAGACAAGTATAATAGTTTTGCCTTTTTGTTGGGTATGAATGAAGATTGTATGATCTGCCTAACATCAGAAGGAGAGAATAACAACACCAAATCTAGCAAACCAAGCTCTGGGAGATTGCTTAAGGCCATAAAGAACCTTTTTCAGCTTACACACCTTCCCATACTCTCCTGTAAGCTGAAAACCAGGGGTCAGATTCGTATACACTTCTTCTGCTAGATCGCCATGAAGGAAGTTATTTTTAATATCCAGTTGGAATATAGGCCAATCAAGATTGGCAGCCAAGGAAATAATCAAGCGGACCGAATTCAACTTTGCCACAGGTGAGAAGGTTTCATTGTAATCAACTCCAAAATGATGTGTAGCCTTTAACCACCAGACGAGCTTTGTAGTGCTTAATAGATCCATCAACCTGATACTTTATGGAGAACACCCACTTGCACTCAACCGTACTCGTACCTAGAGGTAATGGAATAAGATCCCAGGTGCCATTTTTATGAAGAGCAACCATTTCTGCTTCCATTACCTGCTTCCAAGCAGGGACTGAAAGAGCCTCAAGCACTGACTTAGGAATAATGGAAGAGGAAATGGGGGCCAAGAACGCACGATATTATGGTCAAATAGGGATAGGATGAGAGAAGATAATGTGGGATGATGACTACGAGTGCGAGAAGCAACAGGGGATGAAGGACTAGCAATAGGGATAGGATGAGAGAAGATACTTGAGATTGGAAGAGGAGCTATTGATACAGACAGTCCTCGACTGTCGGCAAACATAGGTGAGGAGCCACTTGGGTGCTAAGGGAGATGCAGAAGGAGAAGTATCAACAACTAGCATATGCAGAAAAGGCTTTGTCTCAACTGCATCAGTGTGTTCAGACGAAGAAGAGAAGAAGATGTGATCTTCAAAGAAGGTCACATTCATAGACAAAATATTTCCTTGTAGATGAATCATAACACCTATAACTCTTATGTTGAAGAGAATATCTAATGAAAATACACTTAACAGACCGATTGGCAGATTTGTCCCTGGATGGACCTAATGAATGCACAAAACAGATACAACCAAACACTTTAGGAGGGACAATAAACAAAGGACAGGTAGTTTCCGATACAGGTATTGGAATATCTCCCTTGAGGACACGGGTTGGCATTCGATTAATCAAATAATATGATGTTAACAAGGCTGCATACCAATATGACTTAGGGACCTTCATTCCTATCAAAAGAGAGCGAGTAACTTCAAGAAGATGACGATTCTTGCGCTCTGCCACTCCATTTAGTTGTGGAGTCTAGGTACAAGAAAGTTGATGATGAATGCCATGCTCTTGGAGATATAATTTGAAGTTATATGAGGTATACTCACCACCATTATCAAAATGAAGGTTCTGAATGGGACAATCATACTAGGTCTTGATCATCTGATGAAATGATCGAAACAAGTTAAACAATTCATCACGACGACGCATCAAATACACCCAAGTCACACGAGAGAAATCATCAATAAACGTAACAAAGTAAGAAAAATTATCCAGAGATGCAACATGACTATGCCCCTAGATATCGGTATGTACCAATGCAAACATTATCAGAACGATGCTCAACAATATGAAATGAACTGCTAACATATTTACTCAACTGACACTTTTTCACATTTAGAGTAAGCATCACTAATTTTATTAAATTGAGGAATAAGAGATTGTAAAGTTCTAACCGACACATGACAGTCTTGCATGCCAAATGGCAGCAGACGCTTTGTTGGACTCTAAATTCCATAACTGAGAAACAAATGAACGAGATGTGGCGGAAGACTAGCAGCAGCAAGCTTCCCCGTCTCAAGAAGTTGAGACCACCATGCTCATACCCCACACCAATAATCCTCTTCGTACTCGAGTCTTCACAAACACAATGAGATGGAAAGAAAGTCACACTGCAATTTAATATGCTAGTAAGACAACTAACAGATATCAAATTTGCATTGAACTTATAGGAGTGTGAATTTAAGGACTTTCCTCATCTAAAGCATGACCTCCAACAAAGACCTTATAAAGAGATTTTACTGGAAAATCTTCCAGACTTTTCAAACAACCATCTCAAGGAATCCTCATCTGAAATCGACGGCTGCACTTTGGACAACATTTGAAGCAAACTAGATAACTCATCAATCTCTTCGATAAGGGACCATTCGAATGTTAATAATCGGACTATTTATTTTAGTTGATCAATGGATTCCAAGGTAATGATTGAACTGTTGAAACAAGTTCCTCTCTCTCCCTCTATAGCTAAGAGATCATTGATTCAAGGATATGATGGTATCCTGGGATTTTTAGTTTTGATAGGTGTGGCCCATCTTTCGATACCTTGGGTCCATAATTCATAATTCATGAGAGTGGAGCGATTGAGAAGGATGTTGCCCATAGAGTTCAAGCTAGGTGGGAGAAATAGAGATGTGCCTCTGCTCAAACTGTAAGGGAAATTTTGTAGGATAGCTATAAGACGAGCCATGCTTTATGAGAACAAGTGTTGGGCAGTTCAGGAACAACATGTCTATAGGTGAGTGTAGCTGATATGAGGATGTTGAGAAGGATGAGTGGCAAGATGTGGAAGGATAAAATTAGAAGTTAATGCATTTGAGGGAACTTGGGAGTAGCACCAATAGGTAATAAGATGAGGGAAAGTAGACTTAGATGGTTTAGTCATGTGCAATGGAGACCAAGAACCTCACTGGTAAGGAATGAGTTGGTACAAGTCGAAGGCTTGAAACTGCAAGGGAAAGCCCAAAGGATGTGGATGGGGATAGTAAGAAAAGACGATGACCTATGGTCTAATTGAAGGTATGGTCCTTGATAGAGTGGAATGGCGGAATAGGATTCATGTAGCTGACCCCAATTAATTGGGAAAAGGTTTAGATGATAATGATGATGACGGTTATGGCCCGTGGTTCAGTGATACATACCTTGATCCAATGTGACCCACCATTGATGGACCATGCAAAATCCTCCTATTGGAAGATCCTACCTAACCAATCGTTCTTTTCTCAGTCGCATGTGGACTGTTGCTGCATCTCTTTTCTGAACCATCTTTTTTCGGGCTGCTGATCGATGGGCTAGGCGAGGATCGTACAACACCAATAAAGCCTAAGGGCCTGTTTGTTTTTCAGAGAAATGGGAAATACAAGGGAAATATTAATTATTACAATTTCACTGCGTTTGAAAACTCATGGGAGTTTGTGCCAGTGAAATTGGTTCAACAGATGTAATTTTAATTTATTTACTGCAATGTAACGCTTATGATATATCCATTCCGTCAGTCTGTTTTATTACAATATTTTGGAGCATGAGACAAAAATGAAGCAGATCTAACACTCAAATGGCCCACGCCAAAAGAAACAGTGGCCCTACAAAGTTTTTAACGGTAAGTATTCGATTCTCTTTTTTGTATGATGTGGTCCACTTGAGTATTGGATATGCCTCAATTTTTTACTCATGCTATGAATTCAAATGTAATAATGGATGAACGGTGTGGATAAGCGAAATGCATCACAGTGGGACCCACAGATATTTTGTAATATTCTTGATTTTTGTGTCAAAAAGTAAGCAGTCATATCAGGTATGCTGTGAATTCACGGGGAAATAATCATTACTTTTTTACGCGCGATTTACCATTTCACCGAAAATCAAACACCCCTAAAAGTCTTGCTCTTGAAGCTTTAGGATGCTATTTTAGAAATGCCAATGTGCAATTGGTTATTACACTCATGTAGGCAGAAGTTTGCTCTAACAACTATTGAAGAGGTTTGATGATGCCATTTTATTTGCTGTTTGCAGTTGGAGAAACCTAACATAATCAGAATGGGAAACTGGGAAGCCAATGCGTTATCGAAGGAGCAACTCCAGTATGCTGCTACAGATGCTTTTGCTTCTTGGTACTTGTATCAGGTGAGACAAGAAAATGATGGCCCACTTATTTGAACAGCTCATATTTGCCTCCGTTTAATTATGTATATCAATCTCTGCATTTAACTATAGGTGCTAAAGAGCTTACCAGATGCAGCTAATGACCAAGTTGTGGAGGAGAAAGCAAATGGTGTACATGATCACGAGGATCCTTGAATACAGAACGACTCCCTCAAATCATAATGGCCCTGCTGATCAGCAGAAATATGGTTGCTGATTTGCAGGTTCCTGTAATGTTTGATCAGATGGGCCACAGCATGTGTGGGTGAATTACTTGAGCAACATCCAGATTAGAAGATCTTAACCTTTCAAAATATGGCCTAGGAATAGATGGTTAAGGAGAGCAGAAATGCTTTGATCCAATATTGAACTGAAGATGTACAAACAATCAAAGTGTTGGGATCTCCCAATCTGGGTAAGCTTATGATCAACCACCATCCAGTGCGTCCCATTAGATCATTGGTTTGGACAGCAAACTGTGAACTTGTGTGTACTGAATGTTATGCGTCTGCAAAACCGTAATGTTTGCTGGAGCAGGACCAAAAATTTCCGTCTAACGCTATGCAGGTCCTTTGTGTTATTTAAGTGGGCATCATTGTTAAACATTTTGTACTTAAGATAGATATGAAATTGCATTATTCTGATGATTTCTTACTGTTGGGTGATGTTTGGGTCTGACCTATGTAGTTAACAATGTCAGGGGATGGGTTCGAAATATAGTCTGTGTTGGCAATATTTGGCCTACCTCTTTTGGTCCATTGAAATCGATGATGGTCCCAGATCATACTAACCAAAAAATATGAGATCGGAAAAGAGATTTGCAGCACATGCCATGTGCGGCCATCATTTTTCTAGCTGTACCTTTTTTTTTTTTTTTTTCCCTTAATGCATGTGCGATGCACCTGATAGCCCACGGCATGTTCAAGGTGGACCAAACCCCACGTGCCATGGATTACCTATGTACTGCCTGTATGCAGTAAGATGATCTAGTAGATCGGCTGCCATTTCATAGTATGATGTTCTTGGGATGGTATGCATGTGATGTACTTACAGTGATCAAGGCACAATGCGAAAGGCCTTGATGGGTGGGCCTCTGGATCTGACAGTATCTATGCAATGTTAGAGACCCTTCGCACAAAGCTGAAGGTGTACAGCACTTGTCTAGCAGTTTGCTTAACTACAGCAGCAGAAATGATCTAACCATCCCTCTGATCTTACAGTTGGGATGGCTCTTGGACACGATCAATGGTTTATATTGTCTAAAATTGGTCAAATGGACAATAGATATTAACTAATTATTCCCTTTTCAAGTGAAAGTCTTCTTGTATTCTTTTTATATTAGTCAGGCCATGTTCTAGTGATCCGGACAATTGCTTGGATCAGTATGGAGTAACCCCAACTATGTTCTAGATTGGATGCTATTGCTTTTATGACTGTTATGTCCGGTCAATGTTGCGTTCTCCCAAACCTTTTATCAGTGGGGTGCTGATCCAAAGGTTTAAAAAAGTACAAATCTTCAGGTCAGGGAGGATTTTTTAGGCAGAGAAATGATTAGATACAATGGTGCTGGTATCGATTCCCTAGTGGGGTGGCTATCAGTGAAGTGTGTACTGACAGTGGGGTGTGTATTTACAAGCTAACCAAAAAACAGTAAAGTGTGTACTGAGAGTAGGGTGTGTACTTACAAGCTAACCAAAAAAAAGGAAAAAAAGAAGATACAATGGTATATGACGCACCCATTTGTTTTCCCAACATGTCCAGTGGAGAATTTCCAATCCATGCAAAAGGTGGGATGCACAGCAATGATCATCTGGTGAAAATCAAGCCAATCTGGTCATTGGGTGAGTCCCACTAATACACTGATTTATATCATTAGCTCTCCATTGATTTTGATGTTGTCCAGCCTGATAAGTGGATTGGCCCAATTTTCAAATCCGGTCCTTATCATGAATGATCCATCATCAAGCGCGGACAGTTCAATCCAATTGCCCATCCAAACATATTTAACAGCCTATCTTGCTAGAGCCATGCATTTATCACATACCCATTCCTTTTCATCATTTTCATAATCATATCATGTTTAAATCAATGGATGTGCAGCCAAAAGAAGATACGACTGAACAGGAATCGGTTGTAAATGAGCCCTTTTCACATATATAACTTTACAGAAAAAAAAAAAATAAACGAAAAAAGAAAGAAAAGAAAAAAAAGAAGAAAAAACAAAATAATTTATTACCAATCAAAGGCAGGAAGAACATTACAGATATTATTCATGCTCGTCTCCGAGGTTTGTGGTCTCATCTTCATACCAAGACATGATTGTTGAAACTGCCCAACCTTCCCATGGGAGCTCTCTATATTCTGTCCTCAGATCTACCTTCACTTGGAAGCCCTGGTGAATTGCAAGGAAAAGTTGAGCTTTTCATCTGTTTACTGGATTGTGTCCTCTGCCCTGAAGTGCCATTGACATGACCTGCAGCCGGCCAGTTATCTCATTGAATGATGGGCGGACAGCAGGATCAGGCGACCAACACTCTTCCATTAGCTTTCTCCACTCGGGGTCGCAATGATCAGGAATTGGTGGCCGAAGAGTGTTGTTCACAATCCCCCCTTCATCACAACAAGGCATGCTATGTTACCAAGATAGTGTTATAAGAAGCATGAACAAATGGAATGTCGCTCCAAGGACACTGAAAAGAAAAAAAAGCTTGCAATAACGACAATCAGGGTATTTGGTTATTTGAAGGGTATGTTCCTTTCTTTCTTTGGATGCTTATGGGGCTTCCTATAAGTCGAGTTCGGTGGGCCCCACCATGATATGTGTTGAACATCCACACCGTGAATTTGGTGGGTCCCCTCCAGGTTATGGGATGTCCCAAAAGTCGGCTTAATCCGGAACTCAGGCAGGCGGCATCATCTGAAACCATGTGAAATCATGCCTAACACATCTAAAGAACTTGGTGGGGCCTTCCTGAGTTTTGGAATGGTCTGAAATTTGGTGTGACCCCTCATCCAAGTGGGACACAGTGGACGGGCTGGATGTCTGAACCACATCTCAGTGGGCCCTTAAACAATCTGGAAGGTTTCAATGGGTGGGCATCCACTCTCAACGGTTGTCTGTGGTGTGGCCTCCCCAAGTCATGGATTGGCTTGATGGCCCAACATGGAAGGCTGCATCTGATTGATGGGGTGGACGTCCAACACAACACGGTGAGGCCCACAAAGCTCGACCTCAAAGTACCTTTCCCCTATGTGTGTGTGTAATGAAAGTATATATGTGATTGTAGACACCCCAATTTGGATAAATCCAGGAAAAAACAATTCAAACCCACATTGATGAAATTTCAGATGAATTTAGATGTTCTATTAAGATGGACGGTCCACCTTGGTTTCTGGCAAGAAAGCCTCTTCTAGGTGAGTAAAATTTACTCCCATGTCCAGGGGTGAGTAACTTTTACTGATGATCTTCGAGACGTGATATCTCCCTCATTTTAAATTAGCCCACTACTGATGGACCAAGCTGGCATTCGAGGGTGGTCCATGTCCCCATTTTTTGTCCGAGCTTTTTCGATAGTATCTAGATGATGAGATTTGGGTCCGGAAATTGCTAGATCCATGGCCAGCAATGATGAACGGCTATAAAAGGGTTGTAGATTTTATCTAGCCACCAGTGTTTTGAATAGCATCCGTAGTGTAACTATGACGCTACATAGCGTTAGTAGATAGCATAAGTCCCCCGTAATGTCCGCTACAGGGGTCGTAGTGTATTTAGCGTACGTGTAGACAACCCTAGGAAGCAACACAAGCTAAAGGTTGAAAGGGTATGTGATTATATTGATAAAGAAGGGTTGTGCGACCCCACCCTCCCACTTTCGCACCTAAAAATATTGGGTATATTCGAAGGGCAAAGCTCTTGTAAAAATGGGTTGTAGGTTGAGTAATGTTTGAAATATCGGTTTCGCGTTACATATCGCACCTAGGGTTGTACATCGAGCTGAGTCGAGTCGAGGTGGGCCAAGCTCGGCTTGACTCGTCCATGCTGTACTTGAGTTCGAGCTTGAGCTCGAGCTTGGCCTCAAGCTCAACATTGAAGCCTGACTTGTTTGCCAAAGCTGTCGAGTTGAGTTCGAGTCGAGCTAGTGGTTCGAGTCGAGTTGAGTTTACCTTGAGTCGAGCTTGAGCTTGTTCATATCATCATATGTTAACTTATTAAATTTTTGGCTAAAAAATACAAATTAAATGTCTCATATGCTAATGCCACATTACTAAGACATAAACCTCTAAATACTATCAGTATCATACCACAAAACCACATTTTGTCCTCAACAATCAACATCAATTCTAAAGAGTTAAAATATATCAAAAATTATAAAACCGTTCATGAAAATTTTTAAAGCTTACCTTCCATGTTTTCAATTCCATTGTCCTCTTGATACTCTTCAGCATCGAAACTGCTACCGGCCAAACTGGATGCAACCAATATTGCGTACATATCAGTGCTTCAACTGTATTTGAGGCGAGTGAGCTTCGATACTTGCTAACTATCCTGCTCTCAGTGCTAAAAGCTAATTCTAATCTGATGCCACGGCTGAAATTGGAATTGATAAAATGTCCCGTGCCATCAACAAAATCTAGGGTATTCACGAGCTCGAGACTTCCACCATTGCAAAACATCGAAATCATTATCTTGTATCCTTATGACTGGTTCCTTTAGATACTTTTCTACTTCGGATTCAGTTTTTTACGTCTCCGTTTCTTCTTCGTCTAAAAAAGACAAAGTCACGAAGTCGTTCGCTGGCAGTAGAAGAACTATCCGCAGTTTGAGAAGTACCTATTGCACTTGATGTTTCGGCCGAATTATCAACATATGATGCGAACAACTCTTCAATTGCAGCATTTATAATGGCGGTCTCTGCTGAAACTCTTTCGGAACTGGAATAAAGCGATCTGAAAACAAATCTAACCATTGCCATCTTGTATCGTGGATCTAGGACAACTACAACGGCCATTAACAAGTGGCATTCAGCCCAATACATCAAAGTTAATTTTTATATTCTTATTCTCCTTATCCTATTCTAGATCAGATCCATAATTTTCGTCATCCAAGCTCGGCTGGTGATAGTATCCTCTCCATATGATCATTAACCTCCCCTGAATCAGAAGGTGGAAGGATTATTTCACCATGCTCTTGTATATATTTAGCTATTTTTTCAAACTATTTTTATGAACTGATCTATACGGAATACCCAAGTTCTTGTAGAATAAGGTGAGTTTGGAAATAAACTTGATAGCTTCTTGCTTGTCGAGCTTGATCCTACTTTTGCATCATGTTGTTAAGGAGCACATCGTTGATATCTTGATGCATCTGCCTCTTCCTTGCTTAACTTCAAGGCTAATTGTAATTGTTCTTCTTCAAGTTTCTTAATTTAGCTTCATTCTCCTCTTCCTCTTCCCTACTTATTCTCTTCACCCTCTCTATTTCAGAATCTTCGTTGATTAGAACAGGTCTGTTATTGTATATCCTATGGCTAGTTGTATTCGGTGTGGGGGAGGGGGTAGAAGGCTTCTTGTTGAAGTCTACAAGAGCCCGGTATAAAAATCGTATCTCCTCTGATGCTTTAGGACATGGTTTTGCATCCCCCCCCCCCCCGACTTGATAAGTGTAGTCTAAGCCGATTTGTTTTTTTAACAAATCTGGCCCCACACAATTTACATTGGATTTTCATTCTTCCAGAAGTTGGGGAGTACACTTGGGATCCATAATCTCAAATATCAGTGGATGGATCATCTGAAGACATTGCTGGCTGTTGCACATCATTTAAAACAAAGCATATTTAGCTTCCAACCAATTCTCTAAGGATTCTTTTAGTTCCCAGAGCACTATAAGTTAGAGTGCTCCCTATTACATCCACACACACACACCTTCCATCTGGTGGGCCATATTGTAAAAAATCAAGCCAATTCATTCATCAAGTGGGCTGCAGCGCATAAGACAAATGGAGTCGACTGCCCCATTTTTGAGCTAGACAATTCATACAGTCTAGCCCACATAAAGGGTAGGTTATGTGATTATTAACTTCCAAATGAGCATGATTTTAAGTTGTGAACTTGTGATTAATGTAAGTGGTTATTTTCTAACTCAAAAGGTTCAATGAATATTTGATAGTATTTGATAAATATTAGTCGCACATTGGTTATAAATATAAACCATAAGGAAGACATTGCACAAATATGTGACGGCCAAAGCCAGCAACCCCAACCCGACCCAACCCAGCCACCCCAACCCAACCAGCACCCAACCCACCTAACCCAGCCCCCCAACCCGACCCAAACCAGCACCCCCAACCCAGCCCACCCAAACCCGTCCCAAACCCCAACCCGACCTAATCCAACCCCCAATCTACAATTTATACAATAAATCTCCATTCAAATAAATCTACAAGTTAAATTAAAAAAAAAAGAAGAGTTAAACACCTACCTCAGAGAGATTGGGAGAGAGAGACATCGGGCCGAGTCAGGATTGGGCGTGGTCGCGCTGGTTCGCTCGGCGAGATGGGGAGAGTGAGAGAAAGAGAGATAGAAATGGGCCAGATGGGGGCCGTGCCGTGCGGGCGTCGGGCAACGTGCTGGTCCGGTGGAGTGCTGGCTGTGGCTGGGTGGGCGGGCGTGCGGGCAGTGGGTGGGTGGGGTAGAGAAGAAAGGAAAAGGGAAAAGGGAAGGAGGGCATAGGGGTCGGTCGAGTGTAGCTAGGGTTTTTTTTTTTAAAAAAAAAAAAAAATTTAAAAACTTAAAACTTACAACTTATATATATATATATATATATATATATATATATATATATATATATATATAATATTATAATATATATAAAATTTAAAAAATTTAAAATTATTAATCGAGCCGAGTTGAGCTCAAGTTCGAGTCGAGTTGAAATGCCCCCTGCTCGAACTCAACTCGAGCTTCACAAAAAAGGCTTGACTCGACCCGAATTGGCCATTCAAGCCGAGTTAATCCGAGCTGACTTGAGCCGAGTCAAGCTAGTTTTTCGAGCCAGCTCGACTCGTGAACAACCTTAATTGCAGCCTTGGGAATACGGATATGCATTGGTTATCGCGTGGGATATATCGCGTAATGTATCGCTGTTGTTGAAAACATGGGAAAACATTGGGAAATTGGTCGAATTTTTCAATGAAACTTCAGTGATCGTTAAAAAAGACATCAATACACTTATAAATCAAAACATAAGTGCACATAATAGGTTTTCTTTGTACGGGGTCCTAATCTATGCGCTATCTAACTGAAGATGTCTGAAAACACAAGCAATACATTCAAAAGTAAAAGACAAATCACTAGATTAGGTCACATACATGTTTGATTTAATGTTTGGACACAAATATTGCAACTGGTTTACGAGAAATTGAAAAAATTGTTAAAAAATAAATTATTTTGCAACTTGACCCATCTCCTCCAAATCTCAAAATCGAAACTCTCAATCCATGATTTTCGTGCAATTTGACACTAATTCAACATGATTTACAAAAAAAAGGATCGAAAATCGAAAATGCTCACTAGATCGAATATGTGGGATCTATCCCACTACTTGTGCGTTTCGTATAACACAGGTGGGATACAAGATATATCGTGGGATCTATCGGCCGATATCGTCAATATTTAAAACATTGGTTAAGTCTAGAAGCAGTTGTAGGTGACCAGTAGTCTTATAATATGATTTATAAGCATAAGTCTCTACTGTATATAACAAAGGCAGCATTTGGCCACTTTTAGAGTGCCCCTGCAACCAGTGTTTTAAGTGTCGACGATATCGACCGATATATCCCACGATATATCTTGTATCCCACCTATGCGATACGAAACCTATGTTCAATTCGATGAGCATTTTCGATCATTTTTTTTTTCTTCTATAAATCATGTTAAATCGGTGTCAAATTATTACAAAACCATGATTTTTCATGTAAACATTTTTCATGTTTTACATGAAAAACCATGGATCGGGAGCTTCAATTTTAAGATGTGGAGGAGATGGGCCGAGTTGCAGAAATTGAAAAAAAAATAAAAAATTTCCAATTTCTCACGAAGGTTGCAATTTTTGTGTCCAAAGATGTATGTATCCTGATCTAGTGATTCTTCTTTTGAACGTATTGCTTGTGTTTCCACACGTCTTCTTACATTTATAAATTATATGAATATACTTGCATCAATTCAGTTAGACAACGCATAAATTAGGACCCCATACAAAGAAAACCTATTATGTGCACTTGTTTTTTGTAATGTATTGATTTATGTGTGTATTGATGTCTTTTTTAACAATCACTGAAGTTTCATTGAAAAATTCGACCAATTTCCCAATGTTTCCCCATGTTTCCAACAACAACGATACATTATGCGATACAACTGATATATCCCATGCGATAACCGATATGTATTTGTATTCCAAGGGTGCAATATGTAACGCGATACCAATATTTCTTGCAACTAGTCATGGGGAGGGGTATAAAAGTTTGGAAAATGGAAAGCCTTTAACACTTTAACTGAGGGTATTTTTGTCATTTCATTCTTTCATGCGAGTAGCCCACTCCCATTGTCTGCTCCTCGTTTCATATAGCCCGCACTGATGGTGGTATTACGGAACTAGTTCAACAAAGCCTATGGGAATCACCATGACATTGTGAAACTTGAGTGGCGTTGGATTGCCTGCTATTGAAACCATTTTTGGCACCCTTCTCTCTCTATGCATGTAAGCTGCTCCCACACAAACATTATTGTCTTCGATTGCATTCAAAATTAGTCATCAATCTTCAAATTTTGGGGTTGATATGTCTGCTACCTTTGAAGATATTCATGACAGTTAAATCTTTAGAATATGGATCATATGCGTTGCACTGAAATTTTATTGTCAAGCTATGAAGCTTACCTATGATTGCACCGCAATGCATATTGGCGTAGGGCTCCTCCCCTGTAAGGATCTCCCACATTGCAATACCAAACGAGAAAACATCAACCTGTCGAAACCAAAGGACCTTTTTAATTGTTTCCACATGGCTGAAGTGACCATTAAGGAATAGGCCTACCTTTTCAGATACCCGACTACTGCTACCATTCAATAATTCTGGTGCCATCCAAGGAAGAGTTCCTCGAACACCACCCGAAACCAGAGTATTGCGCTTGATTCTCGACAATCCAAAATCCCCAACCTGTGAAAGCGAAGTCCCCAATAAACAGTGAGTGACATTGGTAATATAAGCAACAATAAAAACCAAAACTGAAGAAGTTTTGTCAACCTACCGATCCACCACGCTTTTAATTATTATAAGATTCTATTGTTCACTCTATAAGAATGCTAAGTTTCACACAATTTGTAATGGCGAAGACATCAACATCGTCACACTTCTCCAAAATTTCCCCAAATAATCATTGACATTGTTTCTTACGGTTTATGAGTTGAATCTTACAATTCACTAAACCATAGTTTTCCCCAAATAATCATTGACATTGTTTCTTACGGTTTATGAGTTGAATCTTACAATTCACTAAACCATAGTCTGAAAGGGAAGTGGGTTATGCTCATGATTCATGCATGATTCGAATCTTATAATTCCATTAAAAAAGGATCATAAAACCTTGGCCCGAAAGATGAGAGTTTTGTTACTGTTTTCTCTTCCAGTTGCAAGCAATTTTAAGAGGTTTTTTTTTTTTTTTTTTTCAACACGCTAAACCATACAACAGAGAATCTTTAGCTTTCCTCCTGAAATCAAGGAGCCAAGAAAACACCAAAGCAATCAACTACTCCGATCTCCCAAAATTGAGTCTCCCAGAAATCAGACTATACATCATTACTTTTAAATAATGGATGTGGATCTGGAATAGATGCATAATATTTTTTTTTCCCCAGCATGGGGTGACGTGTATTCGGCGGAGCAGGAGAAGGATGGATCATTTAATGTATGTGGGATGTGTGGCAAGCAGGGAGTTAACAGAGAATGGCAGCAGCTTTTGCACTCTGACACTTGTTCAAAGCCAAGACCGGATGGCAACAAGAGATGGAGTCAACATAGGAGGGCAGCGGGGCATTAAATAAAGTTCTGATGCTCGGCTCATTGTCTGACAAGGGAGATACGATGCTGCCTTTTCTGAGCAACATGTGGACGTAGGAAGCTGCTGCGGGAGAAACTTTGCAGTGAACTGTGACACTTCAAGTAGGGAGAGGAGAGATGAAAGTGGTTTGTGTGCAGGAGGAGTCCTGTGCGTCTTTCGACTTTCAAGCGGCACATGCCCTATCATCTTTAAGTTCCCCTACATGCAAAGTGAGGTATTTCTCGATCCCGAACAGAGGAACCATCTCTGCAATGACTATTAATGGAGAGCAGCAATCGAGAGACCCAGCGATCTCGATGCTGGTTCGAGTTTCTCTGGAGTTGAAGGGATCGAAGGCGGCTTCGACCACTGTGGCAGATGTGGGGTTCAGATTGGACAGAGCATCAAGCAAGCTGGTTGCAGCAGAAGAGGTAGACTGTGGGTTCAAAGCTGAAAATTGGGAGCTGATGATGTACGATCATAATGGAGTGGAAGAGATAGCAGAAGCATTAGTTATTTCCCCTTTCAGATGGCAGTTACAAGCATCGAGGTAGATAGGCAGATCTCGACAGGAGTCTCTAAGGTAGCATTGATCCAAGGAAAAACAAAAGGAAGTCATGTTTCAATGAAAAAGGTATGCAATGGGTTTGGGGAGCACTGGTAAATGTGGGTAGGGCGATTTGGGGTCACCCTTTGGAGAATGTGAAGTGTACTATATTGCTCTTTTCCAACTCATCGAAACTAGGGGAATTCAGAAAGAGAAGGTGTCAGCTCAGCAGGAGTTCTAAGATTTCCAAGGGGAGTGAGAGAGTTGATGGGACTCAAATACTCAATTACTTGTGATGCAGGAACTCCAGCCATAGGAAGGGGAAAGGGAGGAAAGGAAAAGCCCCAAAAGGAGAGGAATTTTTCTGATATGAGATAATATAGGCTCTCAATAGAAGTTCTTAGCTGGAATGTGTGTGGCCTGGGCTGCCCCTGAAACAAGCCCAAATCAAGGATATATGCAAGCATTATGAGGTACAGTTGGTTGCACTGCAGGAGAACAAGATGAACTCTCTAAATCAGAAAATCGTTGATGATATCTGGATAAGAAGTGAAGGATTAGGTGGTGACGGATGCGGTGGGTGTGGCAGAAGGGGTGGTCATAATATGGAATACCTCAATATGGGTGAAAGAAGAATGGAGTGGGGGATTTTTCAGTGCCAAACTGTTGGTGCTTCTAAGGGATGTCGCGAGTGGCGACTGGTTTCAGAGGGCCTTTTCGGCAATCTATAGACCGAACCCTCTGGGGCAGCGAACTAATTTCTGGGCAGAGAAACAGCTGGAAGTAAATGGAGAGTGCCTTGGTGTGTAGGCGGGAATTTCAACGTATCAGGTTCTCCTTTGAAAAATCTACAGGGGTTTAAATAACTCGGAGCATGTCAGCTTTCTTGGCATGGGTGCAAAGAAACGAATTAATAGATCTTCCAATGGGTGATGTAAGTTTCGCATGCTCTAACAGACAAGAAAAACCCATTTAGTCCAAGATTGATGGGTTTTCGTTTCAATTGGGTGGATTGAGAAGCGCCCACTGATAACCCAGCGTGGTCCACCAAGAACTGTCTCGGACCATTGTTCGATTATTCTAGAAGTAGAGGAGGATGATTGAGGACCTAGATCAGTTAGGTTCAAGCTTGCATGGTTTAAAGTGGATGGATTTGCAGAGCTGATTAAGGAATGGTGGGTTTCATTTGTGGTAGAAGGCTATCCGGGCATCGTCCTATTCCAAAAGTGGAAGCTTCTTAAAGGAAAGATCGTCAGGTGGAAAAAGGAAGTGTTCAATAGTTGGGAACACGAGATGGGTGCTATCCTTAATGAAATGCAGGCAATGGATAAGAAGGGGGAACGTCAGAGCCTATGGAAGGGGATATAGCTAGAAGGGAGGCTCTCATCAAAGAATATAAAAGTTGCCTGAAGGAGGAAGAGAGTGAAAACAACGTTCAAGGGCTACCTGGCTAAAGGTAGGGGGTAATGACACCAAAATTTTCCATGATTTAGCAAGCACAAGAGCTAGGACCAACAAAATCCATAGCGTGATGGTGGATGGCGTCAAGGTTGAGGAAAAAGCCAAGGTGGGAGAGGCTTTTGTCAGATTCTATCAACAACTGCTTACAAATGAAGATTTGCGGAGGCCGAGGTTGGATAATCTAACTTTCCGATCTATCTCTGTGGAGGAAGTGGCTTTTTCTGGAGAGGCCGATCTTAGAAGTAGAAATCAAGGCAATAGTGGATGAATCAAGGTGTCCCGTAACGGTAACGGTGGCCGTAACGGCCACCACCTTTACCTTTACAATACGGGGCATAACGGTTGTTACGGCCCCATAACGGCCGTTACGGTCTCTCTTTTTTTATTTTTTATTTATTGAAAAAACTCCCTAAAACTTGTATTTGCCCTATAATGTTGATTAAAAAGTATGAAAAACCTATATATGTCCCGTAATAGACCATTACGAGCTATTATGGCCTTTATAGGGGATATAACGTGCCGTTAACAACAATTACGGGTCATTTTTTTTTTTTTTTTTCCATAACGGCTGTTACGACCATTACGACCCTGTAATGTGTAACGATTGCCATCATTACCTTTACGTAACGACCTTTACGACCCCGTAATGGCCTTTACGGCACACCATGGGATGACTTGGGGAGGGACAAGCCTCCAGGGCCAGATGGTTTTCTCCCGGTGTTCTTCTGAATCTTTTGGGGTTCAGTAAAAAATGATGTTGTTGCTTTTCTCCGTGAGTTCTTCGAGAGCGGTACACTTCTGGCCAAGCTCGACGCATCGTTCATTGCACTGATTCCAAAGGAGGGTGCAGACAGTTTGAGGAACTTTAGGCCAATAAGTTTAATTGGACCCCTTGGCCAAGATTTTATTCAAGAGATTTTGAGCCACTATCGAAGGGTTATATCCAAGGTCCAAGGCGCTTTTGTAGAAGGTAGACAAATATAGGATAGTCCATTGATTGTCCCGAGTGTATTGTTTCTAGGTACAAGGCAAAAGAGGCATAGTTTGCAAACTAGACTTGGAAAAGGCGTGTATGATCACGTGGAATGGGACTTCCTAGATGACATGTTAGGTCGTCTTGATTATGGGGATAAATGGAGGAAATGAATTCAAGTGTGGGTGTCGCATCTACCAAGTTTTCGCTCCTAGTCAATGAGTCACCAAAAGGTTTTTATTTATTTATTTATTTAAATCATCTAGAGGTCCACGACAAGGGGGATATGTTATTGTCTATTCTCTTCATCGTGGTGGCAAAAGCTCCAAGTAGAATGTTGGATAAAGGAGTCTCACTGGGCCTACTAAACAAATTCAAGGTGTATAGGGGAGACCTTCAACTATCCCATCCTCAGGTTTGCGAATGACACCATATTGTTTTGCAATGGAAATATTCCCAAGTGGACAATCTGAGAAAGGTTATATGCAATGTTTTAAATATCGTTATCGCATAATGTATCGCACCCTTGGGATACAGATACACATCAGTTATCACATGGGATATATCGGTTGTATTGTGCAATGTATTGCTGCTGTTGAGAAACATTGGAACACTGGGAAATTGTTCAAAATTTTCAATGAAACTTTAGAGATTGTTGAAAAAGACATCAATTCACACTCAAAAAATCAAAACATTACAAAAAAGTGCACATAATAGGAGTTTCCTTTGTATGGGGTCCTAATACATGTATTGTTTAACTGAACTGATGCAAGTATATTCAAAGTCTATTCATATAACTTATAAACGTAAGAAGACATGTATGGAAACACAAACGATACATTCAAAAGCAAAAGAAGAATCACTAGATCAAGTTATATACATGTTTGATTTTGTGTTTGGATACAAAGATTGCAATTGATTTGCATGAAATTGAGAAATTTCGACTTTTCCCAATTTTCTGCAATGTGGCCCATCTCTCTAAATCTCAAAATCAAAGCTCCAAATCCATGATTTTTCATAGAAAACACGAATAATCATAGATTTATAACCATTTGACACTGATTCAACATGATTTACAAAAAAAAAAAAGAAAAAGGATCGGAAATCGAAGATGTTTACTGGATCAAATAGGTGGGATATATCGGCACTACCTACGCGTTTTGTATCGCACAAGTGGGATACAAGATATATCGTGGGATATATCGGCCAATATCGTCGATATTTAAAACACGGGTTATATGTTGTTTTGAAGCGGTCTTGAGCTAAAGAGTAATTCTCATAAATGCAATAATTTGAGAATAGACGATGTTTAAATTGTCGGGAATTTTTTTCGAATTGTCGCCAATAATTTCGCCCTCGTTGGCCCATCAAAACCAAAATCCAAGTTCGTTTCTCTCTAGGATATCAGTGACATTTTGTCGGTTTTTTTTTCTTCCGAATTTGGCCGAATTTTTTTAAAAAATTATTTTT